>OX453043.1:11873953-12093564 GCA_949699805.1 Tromatobia lineatoria
TTTGGTGTGAGTATCTAACGAGCGATTTAATCACCCCATCCGAATTTCTCCGACTGCTGCGCACTCCTTCAAGCATTCACGCACGCATCGCACGCATGCAACGAAAAAAATGCATTTGTTTTTCTTCTTTATTAATCATATGCACCGCACATATTTACTCTGACGATACTCTCATGGTCATGCGAACAAACGTCTATCTATCTATTTTAGTTATAATAATGATCTTTAATAATAATTGATGACGCGCACGGCATGCCCCGATTATCTTGATCAACCTATGTTTTTTTTTTCATTTAATTATATAGTACAAGTACATATTAATCCTCTATTATATGCACGTATACGTTATTTCATTTCTTCTTTCTTTTTGTCCTCGCACTCTGTTTTTTTTTCGCTGCTTGCTTCTCGATCGATTTTTTTCACCCGTCGTTTCTCGGTGCTTTTGTGCTATTTTTTATTATTTATTTGTATTTTTTTCAAATAAGTTTGTCGCGCGTTTTACGGTTATTTGAGATCAATAAAGAGGAGGCGAAGAAAAAGAGGCTTTCGTATCAAATCCATGCAAAATCTACTCGGGATTTTAAGTATCGTTTTTTTGTGAGTGTGCGTGTGTGTATGTGTGCCTGTATTGTGTAAATTGTGTCGCCTGGTTATAAATTTTTCACTATAATCGCAGTGCTGCGCGAATTCATAGTATACCGAGAAACGGGGTCGATATTAAGGTTCCCAGGACACTTACGATAGTTAATCAACGTCGATCAACAGAGCGGACTTTTCAGAGGGTTTGCCCGATAACACTTTACTCATTTTCCATTTAATTTTTCGCAAACGTTATTATTACCCTCGGAATGCTTCTCCAAAAATGCTCTTAAGAGGGTGTAAACGATCTTTGAAGAATATGATATGCAAAAACAGATGGAAAAAAGAAAATGGGCAGGCAAGTCTTCTCAAAGATAAGAAAAATAATACAAAGACATACTCGCAAAGATTAAGCGTCCTTCGTACAACTAATACCTGCGATATTCAATATCGTATTATCATACTTAATATTTTGCAATTTGTTTATCATCTTTTTCTTTTTTTGTCATATTATAATAATAATGTTTATATATTACGTGTACCTACGTATATAAAAAAGTGATGAAACCTCTGTTGTCTATCTACCGTTTAACCGTAAAGACGCGTCTCATTAATCTCTTTATGTTTGTTGTTGTCCACGATCGATTTAAAATTTACACAGTGCTGGCCTGGGTTTCTCTCCCTCTCTCTCGTTATTTCTTTTTTCCATCTCACACCTCTCCTCTCCTCCCCCGCGCTATAATCGTACGCAACGTCGTTTAAGCGATCGCGAAGAGGCAGTATTGATTATTCTCCTGCTAATCCGCAGCAGGTATTCGCTCGTGGCCTCGCCCGTTTCTCTAAACTCTCCTAATCGTTATACCTATTTATTCACGTGTATAAATATCTATATATATGAATATATATAGCATATCTATATATTAATATGTATATACATAGATATGCGATATAGGACTCAAGTTGTTGCAAGGTGAAGTATGATAAGGAACTCTGTCAATCATGAAAAAATTAAGAAGAAAATTTCAGATATATTGTAGACATTACGACATTAGCGTGTATACGAGTAACAAACGATAGCTTGATGATGATTTTTCTTTTATAATTTCCTTCGTCTTTCATTTATTCTTTTTCCAAGTACCGTTTATTCGCTTAACCACTTTGTTCAATGATGAATCTTTTCGTGTGTAATTTAAAAAAAAAATCGATTTCGTACTCTATTCATCATGAAGAATTTCTCTCTCTCTCTCTCTCTTATAATATTTTATTCTCCACAATATAAATGAAACGTATTATCATCGTTATTACTATAATAATAGTTGTGAAAGTAAAAAAAAAAACGAAGGAGAACTGGACACACACCCGCAGACATCAATGGCTTCTTTATAGTCGCCCGCCTCTACTTTGTTTCTTGTCTTGATCTCATATTACTTCAAACTCTCGGGCAATGCGTCGTCACTCAACGGAAAATTAAATAAAACTAAAACAGATAAAATCATACAAATTGTTTACACCCTTAATTGTTACGTACACTATTTAGCCAGTGTTTCCTTTGCTTTGTTGCGTGTGCCTTACTATGACTAGATACATAATAACGTTTAATTTTGCTTGTATAGATCAGCGACGTTTCATGGCTCATTTTATTAATCGTTTTTGTTCGTTTTTTCCTTTTAAATTTTGGTAAACTTCGAGTTTCTTTTTCTTTTTTTGCTGTGTTGCGTTACATCTTCGTCGCGTACCAATCAGTTATCTTCGATACACAAACAAACGAAAATTATATTTATAATATATTAATTAATAACGTGACTCCGGAGGCTCAAGGCTTCGTGTGTGGTACGTACAAAAGGAAAGCCCCTCCGCTCAGCCACCATCTACGAGATACAAAAAAGTACAGATCTTTTGTTTTTCTTCTTCTTTTTTTTTCTTTATTTATTTTGTTATTATTCCGCTTTGATGGTTTCGATTTGCATCTATATATACATACATACACATATTATATATAAATAAATATATATATATGTATATATGTTTTAAATCCTTGCCGTCATTGTATTTATTATTCTCGACTTTTCCAGTCCAGTCTCCTTTCCTGGGTGGGATATATATCAGTGATCAAGAAATTCCAAATATATGCAAATACATCGAATCAATATCGCAAATATCTCAATAAAGATTCGGCGTATTCGGTGTGGATTTAATTATCTTCAATTGTGTTGTTGTTGTTGTTGTTGTTTATATTTCTGCTCGCGTAGCGAACCGATCGGGGAAGCAGAGGGTAGGGTGTCTCGCTGCAAAACACATAGTAGATTGCGACAAAGCGATATTAAGTAGAAGAGAGTTATCAAAAAACGTTTATAAATATTCTCAGCGAATAATATAGCGTCCGGTAGTTATTTCTTCATCTTTTTCCTTCTTTTTTTGTTTTCTTTTCTAATGATTTGTCGCGATTGGGTCGATATTTATCTTTTTATTCTGTGTGGCGACGAAAGGGAAATAATGGGCACGCTTTTTTTCCGCTTTATCACGTTTTTTTTCCTCTGCACTCTCTCTCTCTCTCTCTCCCTTTTCTTCTTTCACATCTGCATCAAATCTGCAGCTTCTCTCTTTCTCACACGCAAGCCGATTCTTCCTGTATTCTCTGTACGACACCTCTGAATATTATCGTGTTATCCTTCATTCTTACATATTAAATATTAATAATTATAAATTACAATCATCATCATTATCATTAATATTATTACAATTTTTCTTTTTTTAAATGCATACACAGTTTGTATTTTTTTTTTGTTTGTTTGTTTTAAACACCTAGTCGACAAAAAGTGGTGAGAAGTTTGTGTGTACGTGTTTTGATGAGTGTTTATTCGCGGTGTGTGTGTGTGTGTCTGTGTGTGTGTGTGTGTGTATGATATTTTAGGGGGCGGTACTCGCGAGAAGAGGACATGATTTGAAAAAAAGACTTTGACGGAAGTTCTTGAGAAAAATCTTGTCGTGGAGGCTGGCATGAAGGGGCGGTGGAGTAGAGCGTTAAAGAGCCGCAACATAAAGCCCGATTCGTTCTCGTCCACCTCGTGAATACGGGCGACCGGAAGTTCGGATCAAACAGGAGCAAAAGTCAACATAAGGGTTTACTATACAAAATAAATAGGAAAATTATCGCATATACATGTATTATTATCATAAAAATGAACTTTTTAAAGTGACTATTCCGAATCATCGTGAAAAATCAGGCGGCTCATCACCGACAGCGACTTGTGCGGATTTTGCGAGGTTTTTTCAAGACACAGCCTATTTAGATAAAGCGATCGAAAATATAAGATAACAAAGTAATAACCGACATTAAATTAGCGCTGACGAAGCAAAAAATTCGATAAATCGTTCGAAGAAATTTTTACGATCGACTATTATTTCACTTGTTTTTTTTTTATCAAACGTGTGCGTGTCGTGTACATTTTACCATTATCAATCTCCGTTTTCTGTTGCGCTCAGTGTTTTTTTTTTCAATAATCTTTAATATTATTATATATGTATGTATATATGGCTTTTCAATGCAATGTATATTTGTCCGCGTGTGTGTAAACTTGTTATTCTCTCGTCTTTACGTGTGCGTGAAAATTGTAACGCGCGCAGCTTGTGCAAAATCTCTCGTAGGCGATCCTCTCGTGTACGCTTTAAACGGCTCATTTTTTTTCCCCTAGAGATTAAGCAAGTCGTATGAACACAGATCAGATTTTGCACAGGAAGAGAAGTGCGACGCTTTTATTGATTTTTTACCCTCTCTCCTTTGCATGTTGGTTTGTTTTCTTTTGTTTTGTTTTTTTTTTTAATAATTCTTTTACTTAATTATCCGACAGCGTTGGCGTGATTTGCGCGATTGGCAAGCATTTCTCACACGATTAACCCAATTGCCGATTGCCTCATCGTTAGGTATCATCGGCAAGAAGATTTTTAATGCGAATATTCGCCGACTGCTTTAGATTTTTTCATCTTATAGTTCCATCGTCTATCGTACCGGCAGCGCCTTCTCAATCCTCTTGCAATCGTAATCTTCATCCGCTAATCTTCATCCCTTCTCTTTCGCTATTTTCTCTCGGTTTCGGCGTCTCTCCGCCAGGATACACCAGCGGCCAAGAATTTCCGCAGTGTTTCGTCGCGACTGGAAATCTGTAAGTAATAACCAACTCGAGGCGAGTCTCGCGCATCTGATTTACTTGGTCGTCGTCCCACCCTCCTGTTCTTCTATTCACTCCTCGATGATGTTTATGCACGATGCGTATGCCGTCGTATGCCGATATCTTGACGCCGCTGCGGTTATTGGTTCTTTGGAGTAGCGCTTTGGGATTACGAGGACCGAGCTACGGACCAAGTTAGTTCCAAATGCGGAGGAACGAGTCCCAGGAGCCTGTCGCTACCGCCATGCCGTCCTCCGTTACACCGAGGCAGGATACGCGGTTATCGTGACCAGCCAGAATACCTGAAACCATCGTTTTTATTTGGTTATTCATTTATCATTATCACCATTCCTGCAGAATATTGATAATACGCTACGTATTAGCCCTATATAGTATGCGTTAGGGCGTGATGACGAGAACTTCCGTGAATTTTCCCATCATTACTCCATAACATCTATTGGGAATGGCCGATAAGGAGCAGTTCTCTATCGTAGAATGTTGTATAAATTGATGGCCTAGGTACGCGAATTTCCGATAAATTTCATAGTGTCATTATATGGAATATACGGTTTCAAAAAAACAAATCTTCTCTAACTGACGAATGGTCCTCGATATCGAGGTGAAATTTGGTACACAAGTGAAACAGCAGTATTTCGTCGATTGCTGAAATTTCTTACGACTTGTATAAAAACATTCAAAACTTAGTCCACTCTTCTTAATAGTTATATATTAGAGGAGGTGCGGTAAATGTTGTTGGCTATTGAATTCGGCTAATATCGGTAAAGAAGTTGTGACAATTCTATTGAATTTTTATAAAAATTTACATTAGGGACCGTCAATCACATGATCGACTTTTATGTAATTTTCAGCCCCCCCCCCCCCCCCCCCCCCCCCCATTTGATTAGAATGGGTTTAAATAAAATGTATAACGTACGAATGTATACATGCAATTTTTCGTGAAACTGGGCTACGTAATTTATTTGGTTACTTGTTGATGATATTCTGAAATAAGATTAAAGTTGAGAGGATATGAAAAATTCAAGGACACTGAATAAACTTCGAGAACATTCAAGGACGTTTCAGGTACAGAAACGTACAAAAACTCTTGGGGACTTGAGCTCGTGGTGTTTTTGAGATTTTCGGAAAATTATACTTCAAAATTAGATAAAAATATCAGATTTGTCGAATATTTCGGGCCGGATATTTTTGTTGATTTCGCGGATATTTTCGCCCGAGATATTATGGATTTTATCGGGATATTTTGTCGCAGGATGTTATCCCTCAGCAAAGGTCAAAATTTTGAAAACTATTTTTCCTGAACTACTTGGCAGATAGAGCTTACATTCTGAGAGAATGTGCGTAGAAACGGTATGAATGGGCTTAGCTTTCGGCTCCTCGAAACTTTTGATCATTTCTGTAGGCAAGCCGGAAGATAAAAAAGTGAGGTTAGGTGCGAAATCGAGAGTTCTATAGTGTTATATAACTTAAGCATAAATTTCTTGTTCCTTGTTCAAATAGTCGTCTAAATATATTTGGACAATGAGATTTCAGAAAATCAAGAGATTTAGAAAACTAAAGTTTCTATAATATTTTTCTTGAAACAATACTGCAAAATAGAAGCTTGCACATGACCTCCTTACTATTTCCCACTTTTTCATAAGTTTTATTTTCAAAAATATACTCTGCATTTTATTGAAAAACCCTGGCGATTAAATATGATTATATATTGTGGCTTTTAAAAAAACGAAACTTCGTAAAACTTCACAAAGCAACGAGGTAGCAATTCCCATGAGTCTACGTGACGTCCTTGTACTCAATAAATTACCCACAGAACTGTCTCAGTTGGTGAAGAAAAAAATAGAGAAGATAACAGTTGTGTAATAAGATTTAATAAAAATAAATAGAAATAACGGAGAAGGTCACAGCCAGATTTCTCTTCTCACTAATTCGACGTCGTCTTGATAATTTCGCTTTTCCAATACGGTACATTCCCTAAGATAGCCGTTACTAAGATTTATTATTCGATAAGATTTAAGTGTTATCGAATAAGAAACGGTCTTGGAGAAGAAAACTCACCGGCGCGTTCGCTCTTCATCGAGTCCCAAACGTTGCAGTTAAAGTCGTCGTAACCGGCGAGCAAGAGCCTGCCGCTCTTGCTAAAGGCTACGCTCGTTATGCCGCATATTATGTTGTCGTGACTGTACATAGCGAGTTCCTGATCCGCTCTTATGTCGAAGAGTCTGCAAGTTGCGTCGTCCGAGCCCGTCGCAAATGCGTATCCGTTCGGGAAGAACTGCAAAAAAAAAAAATCATCGAATAATTGATTGGTTGATAACGAGTACAATGTGAAAAAATAGAAGTGCAGTGTGTACCGTAACGGCGTTTATGTCACTCTCGTGACCAGGGAAGGTTTGCTTGCAGGAACCCTCACGTATATCCCAGAGTTTTGCGCTCGCATCGCAAGCACCGGATACAAATGTACGCATATCCGGTGCCAACGAGAGGGACATCACGTCTCCGGTGTGCCCGATGAACGAGGTGCACTGTTGTCCGGTTTCAATATCCCACAGAGCGCTGAAAACAATATTGCCTCCGTTATTCTTTAAATTACCCACTGAAAGGCTTTTCCAATAATGAATTCAATAACATTTTACATGTTTGAACACTTAATTACACGTTTCTCTTCAGCTTTAAAGTGATTTGGTGGATTTTTTCGTACTTCACTTTAAAGGAGCGACCATGTATATTGCGGTCGAATTTTAATGAGTATTTGTTTATAACTGGAGCGTTTATAATGTGCAATCAATTAATTTGGAACTTCCTCCGGTTTTCGCTACCGCCTTTGGCATTAGAATGAGCTAAGATTTCCTACTATATGCATAGACATTACCAAATTATACCTGAAATATCTATGCACCGCATTTTATTAATTGGTCACTTTTAGCGGTTTTTTTTTAACATTTCGAGATATTTGGATCTATTTATAGGACACACTCACAGATTATGTCGCCATGCTCCGTGCATCGACAATGGATACATCTGCGGAATTTTTTGAGAAATTTCCATTTTTTATTCCAAAGGGATCGGGTTTTCGTGATTTGCCTTTTTAACATCGAATGAAAATAGTAAATATTGGAATATCGTTATAATTGAGACACCGACCATAGCCATATATCCGATACATTGCCTTTGCTTACTCAAGATCACTGAAATTGGGTCGTTGAAAAAACATTTATCTATCTTTATTTTAAAATTGTACATTAATGATAGCGAAGTGTGAAAGTGGCAAAAGATCATTCTAAAAAAAGTAAGCCTATGATTGATCAACAATTTTATTATCGTAAGAATTTCGATTTGTCACGTGGTCGAGAACTTTTTTCTTCCTCGGACCCTGACCGCCATTATTCTAGTGCAATATTCCAAGTTTCTTGGAGGAAATAGGCAGAATCAGTAACGAATCAGACGAGTTATCGATCTTTGTTGGCATAGCAATTGTTACAACTGCAACCGTTGCTACATTATCGAGTACAAGGGTGTGACAGGATATTTTTTATAATATGAAAATTTTATAACACACATACATATATATATATATATTAGGGTGTGCCAAAAAAAAAATCGATATTTTTTTTGCTCTCTGCCCAAAATATCGTAGAATACGTCCTAGTAAAGATCCTGTCAAAAGCGGAACTCGTAATTTCAATTCTAAGAGGTCCATCATCGCGTTTTCCCATTTAAATAACATAAAAAGTGATTTTTTTACATTATTTATTCCTGCAACCTAAGAAGTAATTTTTCTTCATAAAATCAATGACTACACTTTTTAGAGACGTTTCAAATTTTTTACATTTTGCAGAGAGTGCACCAAAATTGTGTGTGATAATAAGTAAAATTTATAACCTGTCACAATTATCTGACCAAACCTGGGAACAAATTTTAGTATTCAATGTCGTATTTCATCCGTGGGAGAGTCCATTCTAGGATAAAAGTGGCAGTCCTGAATCCAATAGAAATTGGATTTACTGTAACCAATTATTTAATGATTTCTTCATTTTTTAAACGATTTATTTACACATTGGAAATCACAGCTTTGTCTTGGATAAAAATGCCCTCATCGAAGAATGCATTCTTCGACAGATGAAATAAAACATTGAGCACTGAATTTTGTCCACCAGTGTGATCTGAAAGCTGCAACAAGTTGAAAATTTTAATGTTCTACCTCGCACGATTTTTGTGCATGGCAAGTCTTTGCAAAATTGGAGAATTATAATGCTTGGTATGTACTTAATGAGATACAAATGAAAGATTTTTCAAAAGAAGCGTATCATTCACAGAATCTTTTTCTGTGACTATTTTAGATGAGTTGGCTCGTTTAGAAGGCCCTGATTATATGGAAATGTTTATTTTTTGTTATTCCTTAAGAACTGGAAGAGCTTTAAGTTTCAATTTTTCAAATATATTTATGACGAAGATGCAAAGGAGAACTTTGCACATAGCTTTCTCACTATTTTTTCACTTTTTGTAGTTTCCCTGAAGAATCCAGAATCGATGTTCTTATATAGACTGATTTGTAAATAATGAAAAACAGTGAGTAACCAATGTGTAAGTTTCTACATTTATCAAGGATATTCGTTTAAGTTCTAGCCTTTCCAAAGCGTCGTCAGCTATGGATTACTTTTTAAATTACAAATACTGTTTAGTATTGTAATCTACAACAATTGTATGAAAAAAGGTCGTGATATTGAGGGATTTGTTTTAATTAATGGTCGATGTTATTGTACTTATTCCTGCAAACAAATGAGCTAGTGAAAGAAATAGTTTTATATGCACGACATATTCAACGATGTTTGGTGTCGACTTTGGAAAAATCTGTAAAACTTCCATCAAACTATTGATTCTTCTACGACTGTTTGAATTTTTCTCAATCTCAAGTTCGATCATAAGATCGGGATTATAGCTAAAAATATGACCTTAAGATTAAACTTTTCTGGTTGTTAGGCTCTGATAATAATAATAAGTTGTCCGTGGGTATTTCGTAGCGGTCAAATCTATGTTAAATAATATTTTGTCATTTTTGAAGAGGATTATTTTTTGTAAAATCGAAAGAAAAATATTACCTTCTCGGCTATGCTGGCTGATTATTAAACTTTACAGAAACAATTATCAAGATTAAACATTGATTAAACTCGTCCTTAGCTCATCAATCACCTTGAGAGATTGCGAAGTCAAACTTCTTGAACGTTCAAAATATATTAACTGTGTAAGAGAAGAAAACCATCAGTTTCATTCTGCGCATTAGATAGAAAGCTCCAATTATCTGCACTTAAGTCTGTATTTTCGGGGTGGAGGAATTTTGAGGAGGCATTGATGATCATTCGAGTATGAAACTTTCATAAATTGTTTGTACCCATTTCTAAAGTCGAATTAGTATAAGCTGAGGTGAATTTGTGTGACAGAGATTCTTAACTATTTAATGTAGAGAAAGATAGACCAATTGAAGCACAGTAAAGTAACTTACTTTACTGTGATTACTAATGACGAATTCCATTCGCAATGTTTTGGAATTGAAAGTTGTAGCTATCGTTCGAACGTCATCTCATTTTGTTGTATTAAATAACGATTCACCAATTCCCCGAGTAAATCTGATCGTTTTACTTGCTAATTAGCAGAAATACTTGGATAACGTCGCATTAATTTTTTTCTTTCATAAACAAATAGCGGGTTTTTGTGAAAAATGAATATCATCACAAATTTTTACCGGTAAAATAATACAGTATCTATCGAGAAATAAAATGAATGATTACTTGTCAAGTCAGAACAAAAATAACAGAATGTACTTGGAAAACCGTACGAATAATATGTTGCATAGCTTTTTAGCGTAAACTGAGTAATTTTTTTCTGTAATTTAATTAGTACTGACTTTTGTTGACATTAAGTTAGATCTTTTTTTTACATTAGTGTCCCTTTGAACATATGTACAAATAATAGTTGAAATGTTGGCTAGCAATTGAGCTGACTGCAGCGTCGATGGACCCTTGAAGTAAATATGGTAATAAGTTGATATTCGAAGATCGTTTTGATTACCAGGACATATCGCCAGAGCTGGTGACGATCTGGTTGTCGTCAAGAAAGCGACAGCAGGACAAGTATCCGGTGTGACCAGGAAGCTCGCGGCTTACACGAACGTTGCCCTCCCTCGTCTTCAGACTATAGATCGAGCATATATTGTCCAATCCACCGCACGCGACGTAACTACCGGATGGGGCGTAAGCACAGGTCATGACCCACGACGAGCGCAATGGAATAGCGTGTACCTTGTTCGTGGTATAACTGTCCCACACTATCAGTTTACCGTCCTGCGACGCCGACACTAGGTTCCTACTGACAAAAACGTCATATTATCGCATTATTATGTATCCGTATTTGTAAAATTACCATTATACAAATTAAAGTAATCATCAGGATTTTCCCAGCTTTATGTTTCTCGACATAATCGACAAAGCTGAGAAAGTCCCCTTAAGGAAGTCGCTCACTGCAAGAGAATTTTCTTAAAATGCGCACGAAATGTGATTGAAACTTTCTGGCGATGAAAATTTTCCAAATTTTTTGTATTCATTTATCGTTATTTGCAGTACTTTTTCCATGACCGAACATCCTTAAGAAAAGAGTTATTATGACATCGGATTGCGCTTTATACCTGGAGTCACTGCCCCAGTGCATCGCGTAAATCTTGGCCAAGTGACCGCGAAGTGTCCGTCTTGTTCGCATTTGTATCCGGCCGATGGGCTCCATGCCAGACGTCGCCTGGACGAGGCTCGTGTCGCATGCGACCTTTCTCGCATCCTGTGAAAAACAATTAAGCTCGTTTTATTTAAATAAAAAATAATGGACGTCCTTAGCAATTCTATAAGACGGTAATTCAGGCATATTTCCTTGTTCGATGGGTGGGCTTTTTTTGTTGTTGTAAAAAGCGATTACATGAAACGCACGTAGTAGGGAAGAGTAGTAGAAGCAGGAGAGGAAGAAGGAGATGAAGAACAGCGAGCTTTTCACGCGTGCAAACAACAGAAAAGGAATGGTCGGTTGCGAGAGCAAGAGAGAAGGCACGAGCTGGAGGATGAAGAGAGGGATGGTGCGGCGTATTGATCAGGGAAGCGACGGTTATGCCGCGCCCTACTACCACCACTACTACTACAGTCAGCGCTGCCAGCCTCGATGTCGTGGACGTCGTCATCGTCATCATTTTCGTCATCGTCGTCGTCATCACCGTCGTTGTCCCCGGTTGTTCTCTGTTTTTGTCGTCGGCGTTGTCAATGTTGCCGCTACCTTCATTATTATCATTGTCATCGATGTTGTCGGTGACGTCATCACCGCCACCATAAAACCACCCTGCGATATCCCATACCTCATTCCCGTATGACGAAGGATGCGCGTAAAACTGTGTCACCGCAATAAGATGACCGACTCCGACTTCCATACGGAATTAAAATGGTAGCCATTTACTCTCACAGATAGACATATTTTTGCGTGAGTTTCAAATTGTTATTAGGAATCGTTTGTGATAAAACTTCGTTGCATAGAAAATGTGTGGAAAGATTTTGAATAATGGGAAGAGAACGTAGGTTTTTGAGATTAATAAATAGATGCGGCTCTGAGGTAGAGCCGCATCTTTATACGACCCTAAGAATGTTCTGTGTAAACCTTAACTGTAAAAACACTCATCAGAGGAAGAAAAATGAGTTCGATAGACAATATGTTTCAAATTTCGAATAACGAGGGAAATTCTTATGTAGGAAAGTTTTATGGGGAAAGCATAAATGGGCCAGAATGTTTATTGTGAATAGCAAGAAATTTTATTGAGAAAAAAATTACGGGACAAAGAAAATCAAGCTCACATCAGAATAATAAAAGAGGAAAATGGGCTTAGAGAAAATGTATGGTGTGTTTTCGAATTTGATACAAAAAACGGCAGTGTTTTCCGGGTAATATCTTAGACGTGGTTGTAGTTTAAGCTTGGCGAGGATTAGTGAGAAACTTCCTCGTACAAAGAATTGCGAGGAATACAAAAATGTTTAATGCAAACGACGAGTAAAAATTGGAGGAAATGAAGAAAAAACTTGGGTTTCTACTATGAAGGCTGGTTGTAGTCATAGAAAAATTCTATTACCATGATAAAAGGAATGATAATCGAAAAAATGAGAGCTGGAATTTCTATGCAGATGATTTCCCTAAAATAGATTACTAGGCGAAAGGTACGTCTGAAATAGGATCTTGATCTGCGATAATTTGTATTTGTTTTATTAGGTCCATGTCATGTGTTGGAAGCACGCGGAAGATATTGAGAAATTGATGGGTTATCACAGAAAGGAAGTTTGCAGACGTTTCTTGCCTCGCAGGAATTGCCAGAAATGAGATCACTCTCTAAGGAGAGAATTACGAGTCTACCGAGATAGGTTTGAAGAATTTTCTTGGCACGCCTAGCGAACGACGATGAGGAGGCAAAGCATTCGACAGGAAAAGATTCGTGAATGAAGATAAAGAGTGGAAAGGGCTGGACGAAGGTGGATGACCGTTCGAGCGATGAATAGAGGATTGGTTGAGGTTAGTGCCAAGTGCACTTGGCCCAAGTGAACGTACGTACGTCGCGTACACACGTGGCTGTTCCAACACCGATCAACCGCCTCTCGTCACCCTCGAATCCTCTTCACAGACCTTCCTTTTTTAAATCTTTTATAACAATGCTTTTCCCTTGTTGTTCTCTCTTTCTCTCCCTCTCTCTGGCTTTGGCTATGCTCACAACTGTTGCTCACTATTTGCTCTTGATTCGAAATACTGGTTGCATTTTAAACGACATTTAAGCCTTGCGAAGCTCTAAACTTGCAAAGCCTTGTAAAGCTCCAAACGACAATTGAGCCCTGCAAAGCTCCAGAGTAGCAAGTTTATATTAAAGGATACATACAGTTGTAAATATTGAAAATAAGACAACACTCCGTTGTGTCGCGGCAATGTTAGTTTCAATGGAAATTCTTGATATAACAGTGATTCTAACCGAATTAACCCTCATCAAAAGACATTGGTCAACGGACGATGAGGAACACTACTATCTATCATCATTCACTACTTCCAATATTTCAAAACCTATTTTCTAACAAACTACTTGATAAATCGGCTGAATTCTCGGCGTCACAATACTCGAAGCCGGTTTTATGACCAAGAGAATGGAATAAACAAAACTGTGATGGCATACAAGAGAAACAGACCTATGATTTAATATTTGGCGATACAATCTTCACGGATATTGCAAGACATTGGTTATGGCTTCCTCGATTGAGGGTTTTCTGAGTACGATATTTTTTTCGGAGCTGAATCGAATAATTACAATCGAAAGCCGTTGTGTCGTAAATTGAAATTTCATTCGATATATAAACAGTTTTATAAACTCAATCCACAAATATATTGTTCAACCCGTCTGTAAGAAGACTTTCGATACTGATAGTTAAAATTGAGAACAAGATGCCTATTGCTCGATTTATTTTAACAATTCGACGTTATTGGTGCTGCGGCCGAGTTAGAATGTTGATAGGTAGTCAGCTATTGGCAGCCGGGTTAAAGAATTAATCATTTTTTTAATATATCATTATTCTGCTCAGCGAATTCCCTGGCCCAATGAATAAAAATTTAGTGTGTTGAAAACGAGTAAATATAACATCAAAATGATAATTTTGCCTAAATATAGGCAACAAACGGGCTAGAGTGACCACCACTTATTCACAAAAAGGCAGCTAAAAACACACACAACATCATACACTACAGACAAAAGACTATGAACAAACACAAGAGTTGATGAATATATTGCAGAAGAGGATCCGGACCAGGGTGGAAACATTTAAATAAAGAATTATTAATTCTTCAATTAATAATAAAAATGGGCAATGATATATCAATGGAAATTGAAGCAACATCATTCAGTGCCATTGATTTGCCAGAAGCATCTGAAATGGGAGCACTATTTTCTCATAGGAAGCTCAATAAAAACTATTCAGTGGAATGAGAAAAACTGTTAGATGGTAGATTGGAATTTGATTTATCGCTGTATGTGTTAAATTTGGTGAGCTCAAGGTTTATATGTTGGATTATGATGCTCGTGGGAGAGACGACTGCTTTCTTTGTCAAGGAAGACTCACCCGAATGGCATTTTTGAGAGTTTCCGCCTCCTGGCGAAGGCTCTCGAGTTCGTTCATGATGCCCTATCGAGTCTCCCGCGTTTCTGTGTCTCTCAAATTCGCTTTGTTACGATCACCGGCTCTTCCGCGTGGAGAGCCTACTCTTGGTGATCCAACCGGTGGACAGTAGCGTTATTTGTAAGGTGTTGTTACGCTCCTGCTGGTCCCTCGTCGTATCCGTCGTCGTCACGCCGCCGTTCTTCGTTTCTTCGTCGCTCCGTCGTTACTCCCGGTCTTTGCCGCTGGGTTCTACTATCTCCACCTCGCTTCAGATTCTTCGTTCTCCAGCTTTTCTCTTCTTCCGCTAACGCAAACCTTCTCTTCTGGCGTCTCGGGCCTCCACTGAGCTTCCCGCCCCACGCGCCAGCGTCCACACCTCCTAGCGCGATCGTTGCCACCTCTGGAATCACAAAAAATCCGAAAACTTGTGTTAATCCTTGATAAAAACTCAATCAGATTACAGAGTTATCATTGTATGAGGGATTGCCTGAGATTGTCATCCAACCTTCTAACTGTGAGTTTTGCAATATTATTATAATTTTTTTTAGCGGCCCCCAATTTATATAAGACAATATGCGCGCTTTTTCATAGGGTCGAGTCTCCAATATCAAAGTACATATAACTACTGAAAAAGATGGCCAACCTAAATGGATGAACTATCCGATTGAGATAACTAACACCCGATACGATACAAATTAAATTTTAACACTATAATTTTTTTCATATCCTAGTTGCTTAAAGATGTAACTTGAAAAAAAAAAACCCCTTTCCCTCTCAAAACATAAGTATTGACGATGGAAAATATCGTAATTTGTGAAATAACGGTCCTAGAAAATAGAGAAATAATTATTTAATGATTTCACCGCCTTGAAATGTGAAACTTAATCTTCACCTTGAATCAGAATTCATAGTAGAAGGTTAAGGAGAGAAGAAATAGGCGGATACCTGTTGGTGCCCACAGATAGTTTCTCCCTTATTCGTAGAACAAAAAATCAAATGCGTCTGAGATATTAAAGCGCACTAACAGCTGAATAAAGGTACCCAACGTTCATCACCTAGGCTAAAGTCTACGGTTTTTCGGAACAGGACATTTTTTTTTCGACCCTGTGGCAAAATATACGCGCAGAGTTCCGAGAAGTGTCTGTGCGGGTTGGCCCAGAGGGAGCAAGGTATTCCCGGCAAGCTACTAGCCGGGTTTACACCAGCGCATGCGCATTCTCCCCGGGATAAAAAAAAGAAAATCTCCAAGCTTCTAGAAATAAAGAATGTACTAGTGAGACAATTCTTTAAAAACCTCAGGTACGTTGGCACATTTCAGATCTAAGAATATCATCGAGAATAAAAATGAGTGTCAGTGAGACAACCTCCAACTTTCACATCCGAATTGAATGAACGGAGTCATGAAAAATTGACAATGAATCAGTGGAAACAAATCGTCCCTGATGTTTTGACCGACGGAGGCTGTGAGGGTAACTAATGTAGCAAGGAAATAAGGGCGGAGTGTAGCAACAGACTTACTCCCTTGCGTCCCTAGTCCCGCTGTCACGACATCATCGAGCGCTCGTCGGCATGTCGTCGTGACGTTGAGCTAGCCAGAATATACAGCCAGCACCTCTATCCCGAGCTACCCCTCAGGGCAGCGCGGTGTTCTCGAGCAACGTCGTCGCGCACACCCCACCGGAAATCCGGCGAACACCACACCACCACTATTGCACGCAGCTCTTGGCTCTTTTTATCTTCTCCCTGTCGTTTTCCTTTTTCTTTACCAAGCTAACGAAAAAAAGCTGATGTACGTGGCATCAAAAACATCGACTATTCGAAATAAACCTACGGAACAAGAACCCCCAATGGCAAATTCGTGTTTCCCCACGTACACAGTCCGCGGATACTTCCGAAAGCACTCTGAAAATTTGTTACTCTTTATACAGGCACTGAAGGACAGTCCATCGGCCCACATTCAAAGACACCTGAACGCCATGATTCCCGAGCTTTTGCTGAAGGATCCTACGTTTCACCGGAACAGGAAGACCACACCACAAGACATAGATTAATGCGGTAGTTCAGCAATGTTGTAGATGAAAATCCGAGTTTATCCCGTAATAGCCTGAAAGCCGGTGGACGAGCGTCGTTGTCCTAAGGCTCTTCAACTTTCTTCTCCCTGAAGGGTTACTGAGAGTTCAAGTCTTCGGTCATTATTACCGGCCGATGTGTATTCTAGTATTACTTGTATAATCCTACGGTGCCTACGTCGACGACGTCTACGTCGACGAGGAACCTCAGCCAGACTCGCACAGACCACACCCAGGGAACAGTGTCAAGTGGAGGAAGGAGCAAGCGAGAGGAAGGCATTGACGGTGGCAGAGCAATGGACAAGGAGAGCCTCAAAGTGGAGGGTTATCGTGGTGGGAGGCGCGCACGCGAACCGCGGTGCGTCGGGGGTGGTTTCGCTGAGCGCAGAATATACCGGTGGCAGAAGAAGCAATGCCGCTGAAAGCGCCGAGGGGTGAGGCGAGTGGAAATAGAAACGTTGACGTAGCCGACGGTGGCGACACCGGGACGCCCGCGCGGAATGTCCCCGAACTATACCGGCGTCGCGGCGCCGCAACCGCCATTGTCGAAGCGTGTGACAGGTTGCTGTTGCGGTCCTCGCTCCCCCCCAACCTCCTTCGCTGTGTTCCCCTCGCTTGTACTTCCCTTTCAAGTGCGCCCGCGCAGCAAAGACACGAGAAAGAGCTTTTCCTCCAGCTTGCTTGCCCCTCATCGCCCTTCCCACCCGACAGCCTGCACACACGTTCGATTAGTTAGCGGCCACCTCGTATGGTTCGACACACGAACGCTTAAAAACTACCGGAGAAACCAGAGGACGGTCAAGCGTTCATTTCATATTCTCCTCGTAGTCATTGGCAGTCACTAGAATTTATGGGTGAATGCCAATGTTTCTGTTTGGTCCTTGAATATGCTATGATGGGAGAACAAAACGGATAAGTCGCTCGTAGGATGGTGCAAATGAACGTCTTCATAAATCTTCCTGATGTTTACGCATCGGGTTTTTGATTCCTTGCAAGCTTCTAGATTCTGGAGATCTTGTGCGTTTTGTACGGTGACGACAAGCCCGTAAAAACATTCACGGTATATGGAATATTGTTTCTACAACACGGTCAACAAGATTTCATTTATAGCTTCCTAACTGTGGAGCATGTAAAACTTGTATACGACGCTAAGAGGAAGAAGTTTCTTGAATTGCCGAACGTCGGTGGATAGCTTTCTTTGGTCCCTTTCAATAAACATTTCTTTCATCCCGAGGCTTTGCGTATCTGTGCCGTAAGGTATGAAGCAAAATGGCTCAGAATAAAACTCTGAACAGTCGATACCGATCATGTTTCACACGCTATTCACTCTGGATGCCAATAGCTGGACCAATTGCCACTGACTGTCCGCTTAGTGGTTGGTAGGTACATTGAGCAGTAGAGCACCAAGTTTGCAATATCGAGCCCTAGCTTGCGCGCTCGGTCGCTCGCATCTCTTCGCTCAAGCTCACACCGCCTGCCTGGCTGCTTTTGCTCTCACGCTCGAGCTGCTTTTCACTCGGATGCTAGAGTACACACAGCTTCAGGCACTGCGGCCAGTAGCCAGTCAGACAGTCCCCTCTTACGTTACGGGTTGTTACTCCGGGTATGCTTCTCTCTAGATCAAAACTATTGCATGGCTCTTCAATTTGCTCAGCACCCACGGTTGACGTATTTTACATTCCTGAAGTTATGTTCAGGGATTCCGGACAAAAATGACGAACCCCGTACTGCTATCGACTTATTCTTCGCTATAGGGCGATTCGAAGCAACAGATGAACATCCGCCCGACGTACCAAGCCCCCACCCCCCTCGCTACAGTCACCTAAACCGCAAAGTTTAAGCAACGAGTTCTTAGTCATTTCCTTTCTCAGGAACGTGCTACTATTGGAGTTTTGCGAGCGGTTTAGTCGATAGTAAGAAATTACACTGAGAGAAAAGATTTCATTGACGGCGAAGAAATGGGTGGTTTGATTATTTTTTCATTGATTTCAACGAAATATCTTTTTGATTTCAATTAATCATTTTCATTAGAAACAAAGTTTGGTTGACTGATTGTTTGTTGAACAATTGTTCTTTACACCGATTTGTTAATAACATTTTGGGATTATTATTTTGTGAAATCAATCTTTTCAGAACGTTTTACATGCACTATTTTTTTCCGATTTTTATCCCATCGGGAAGTGATTGAAATTGCCTCTGGAACTCACTTTTGGCGGGACTGTACGTATCATACATCGTTAATAGTGATCAAGTGTTTTGATTTTGAGGTATTCTCTGCATTTTGAAATTTTCATTCTATTTTACTACGTCGAATCAAATTCATATACTTTATTTGTGTGAAAAATGCTCGCAAAACTGACGATTTATTTCTTTATTATATTTTCGTTTATTAGTTCTTATTTTATATTTCGTACTCCAGCCTTTTTTTCTCTCTGTCTCATTGCGACGACTGCCAACAACCAGCCGACTAAACAACCACCCCTCTACCACTTTATTTCCTTCCAACCGTGAACGACGGCCTAAGACTCTCACTCGTTTGCCAACTTTTCCTCGTACTCTCTGCGATGCCCGGCAGTGTAAGCACATACGTGTTGGCTCTGTCTTTTCTTATCCCTTGAACAGGCCACTCCTGTCTTTGTCGTTTTATTTCATACTTTCCATCGACACTGGATGAGGGATAACAAGAATTGACAGAGGCGCAACAGAGTCCAAACTCTCGAGAGAGAAGGCGACGGCGACCGTTGGAAATTGAGTTCCGGTGTGAGGATTCAGTTATCTACAGGTCGGCGGTCGAAGATGCACCTGTCGAGTCTCGGACTCAACGAGCTGGAACTCGTGTCCTTGTGTTTTCTTTTCATTTTAGCTTTCTAGTAGAAAAGGTTTACATTTCATTTCTGTTATGACGTACCCGAGAATAAAATGTGCAACGACAGTAGTCGACAAATGGAACCTGACAATATTAGAAAGAAGAAGATATGAAAATTGCATTTTTTATTCTTTTAAATTCACTTTTTCGGATATATTATTCATAATAAATGTAATGTATCGACACCAAAACGGTCATTTTCTTTATTACACTATGTGCCATCGATTGGCGAAGCTAGATTTTCGTTTAAATGATTTATTCAAAATTGATCGTACTCTTAAGTAATAAGCGCAACATTATTTTTTTTCCTTTTATTACGAACGAAAAAGAGGAGAAACTCGACTCAGCAGTGACAAAAATTTGCGTAATCGATTAATCGAAATTTTACGCTTCTTTTTCACGAATTACTTAAGATTCTACTGCAATTCACGTAATACGAAATATTCTTGAAATATTGGGTTTTATATATGTATATAATAAGAGCCCAGAGTTCAGTAATTTCTCTGTCAAAGTTCATGAATTTTAGAAATAATCTCTATACACTGCTTAATTACCCACTTAATATTACTGAATTTTTTCAGAATTCTTTAAAGCATTTTTGAATTTTTTTTGTCCGGTCAATTTTTGGAAACTTTTCAAATTTCTCGAAAAATTCTGAAAAAATTCAGGATCATTCTTTAAATAATTTCCGAGACTTTTTATTCCCTGCACATTTGATTGAAAGTTCAATGGTTTGAGTTATACATTCCTAAACGTAACTTTTAGCTTAGGCGTCATCTTGAATTATACGCAAGGACAAAAAAAATTATTTATTCTATTTTTCAAGTTCAGACATTAAGAACACGATCTAAATGGATTAAACCTCTATAGCAAAGCTAAAAGGTCCTGAAAAGTCACTTAGCGTAAAAAAAAAATCTTTAAGAAACCATATTACTTTCCAAAAAACCATTTTTTTGTGATCAAAATACTTTTTCCGAAATTTCTTATTGGCACTATCAAAAAGAGCAACCTTTAAGACATAATGTTGGGTTGTTTCGAATTATTTTGCACATTAAGTAACCGAATGAAAAGAGCTCGAAGTCAGTTCTAAAAAAGGCTCTTACCGGCTTTAATGACTTAAGTGTGTTGAATATAATGATGATATGGTCATTAAAATTTGTGTACAAAGTACAACTACTTGACGTCAAATTGGTGCAGTATTTGGATTTTTCCCGCTTTTGTGAGGCTCGGAAAAAAAATTCAAAGTAATTGTGCCAAAACTCCTATGTTATTTAAATGGGAAAATGTTTGTGCTTACAGGTACGTTTTCCCGTTGAGATAGAGCTCTCAAATTTTAACCAGATTTTTTTGAATTTATTTCGAATAAAATGAAGGGGCGTCTCGGGCAAAATCCCTCAACATGAAAATTAACGATCACCCTAATATACATATACACACATATAAAACTCAGAGCAGAGAAGAGACGAGCGAGAGGGACTGTTTGGAGATCGATACGTTGTCCCAAATATCTGATACCACCTCCACCCCATGGCGCGAGCGTTCTTTAGTATCACGTTATAGTATATTTTGAAAAGCAAATAGCAATTTTGTGCTGCTGCGTATTTTTCAACATCTGCAGGCAGCTCTGGCGCTATGCGAGGCCACTTGATTTCAGGACAGCCGCGTCGCACTGGGAGCGAGAGCAAGAAACGCAGACGAAGAGAGATACGACGTGCCGGCAGGTATGAGTGACGTCAACACTCCAGGCATGTGACGTCAGCGGGAAATCTCAATAAAACTAAAAACTAGTATTACTCCTTATTCCCAGAATTTTAGAATTGCTATTCCTTACACCTCAACATTTTTAATTCTTCGGAGGCAAACATTTTCCAAAATCTTGCAAAATGTTCCATAAAAAAGGCCGAAACCCTCAGATTACATAAATATTTTTGCGTTGCAGGAAAATATTCATTTTCGCGATTTTTGGATTCGGGTCTATTCCCAAATGCATTAAATAGAAAGGTACGTATATTGTGATACTTTAATACAATTATTATAATGTTGCATTATCATTTTCATCATGCATGTCGATACGATAAAAAAATCCGTATTGCAATACCATTCACAAAATGTATTCGTACATACATTTATTATGGATATAGATGACACACAGATCTCTAAAACATATTATATAGTGTTTGTATTACCGGAATATTCACAATCTATTAGTTACTCATAAGGCGTGAATTACTAATTACATTACCAAACTGAAATAGATACGAAAAAAAAATCTCTCCATCAAATGTCGGATATTCGGTAATAAAAGTAGTAGATTACTGTTTGAACTGAAACATCGAGTAGTCCTCAGTCGAGAAAATAAGATAACTAAGAGAAAAAAAATGTATATGCCTGCTTTGTAATTCATAAGAATTTTAAAAGAAAGAAAAAAAAGAGTAAACTTCAGTCACTATAATTTTCTCTTAAATAAAATTACCTTTTTAACTTCGCAATAATCTCAAGCAACAATAATTGCCCATAATTGATACATTTTTAGTAAAGTTGAAGTACAGTCCAAAATACATTCCAGTTATTGCATAAATCCGTTTTTTTTACCTATTTCAATTTGGCTTCCTCGTGTCCTGTGTATTAAAAAACTTGTTAAGGGAACCCAGTTGCCTAAAAGAAGAGAAGAAAATCATGAAAAAACAAATTTTAGGGATGATACTCTCCTTTTAAAAAATCTTACATCTCAAACTCATTAAGTAAATAATAAGCAGTATTATTCTGAAATTTTGTAAGACATAAAGACACACGAGTAATGTGAGGTAAACAGTTAAATTTTTTCCTTGTCCTAGCTTCCAGACCAAACCGGTAAACAAAGTTTAGTATTTGCTGTTTCATTTCATCTATCGAAGAGGGTATTTTGGTCTGAGTATAGCAATACTCGATACAGTGGAAATTGAATTTACAATAACCAATTATTTAGTAGGTTCTCAATTAAGAGAGATTTATTTACACTTTAAAATCATGGTTTTGTCAGGAAGACCTAAAGAAAATTCTCAAACTCGAACCAGAATGCACTCTGCGACAGATAAAGTAGGACATCGAGCACCGAATCTGTTGACAGGTGTGGTCTGAAAGCTAAAATGACAAGTGAAAAATATCACTTTTAACCTCACACAACTCTTGTGTACTGCATGTGTTTGCAAAATTGCAGAATGTTATTCATGTTCTTAAAATGAAGTTCAAGGCTAAAATGTTCTAAAAGAAGGGTATCATTCTCCGAAATTTTTGTTCTTATAACTTTTTCAGGTGACTGGTTCCCCTTAACAAGTCTTTTAATACACAGGTGACGTGGACGCTTAATTAAGATAGTTAAGAAAACGGATTTATGCAATAACTGGAATGTATTTTCGACTGGACTTCGACTTTACTATTTTTGCAGATTACAATGACGTCAGTGCTCTCAGGCACTATAAGCTACGTAAGCAGGAGGTTATTTGGATTTCGGGGTTAACGAGGTAGCTGAGTTGCGCTGCAGAGAAGGTAGAGAGTTAAGAGGGACTAAAGAGCGAATAGTAGTAGCCCCCTGAATTTTCTCGAAGGAAATAAAACCTGCAAAGGAAAACAAGAAAAAAGTCATTGTAGGGCGCAGTTCGGCGTTGAGAATAAAAAAAAGAGTAAAATCTTAGCAAGAAAAGGACGTCATGACGACGATGTCGACGGGGTGTGCCTTCGCTCACACCGGAAACCCGGGAACTCCAAGAGAGAGAGATAGAGAGAGCGAGAGAGCACGATTGGCGTCACGATATTATCCAGCTCGAATACGTTGACCCTACTTCTGCGGTTAACTGGTGCGCCCTACTAACCATTCCGCACAAATTCTCCTCAACTCTCGACCCGTCCGTACGTCTCTACGTTCGTTCCCTTCTCGACGCTAGCCGTCGACGTTCAGACACGGCTACCGGGTGTTTCCTGCCGGCTGGACTATAAAGGAAAGACGAAGAAAAAAAGAGTAAAGAAAAAAGAACCAACTGCTAGTTTGCAACGAGGGGCTCGTCATACTGACTCAAGAAAGGGTCGGCGCTTATATACAGGGTGGAAGAGACACGGGTAACCCATGTGCAGCCGACGCACAGATGCCTGCGCGAATCACTCATGCACTTGTCCATCGAGTCACATGCCTGATGGCATAAGTGCTTCATTTTATTCTTGAGAACATTTCTTACTTTCCTTTTTTACAAACAATGCTACCATCCAAATTCTAACTCTGTTCTAATTCTATAAGATGACTTATGTCACTAAACTGACGTTTTAGTTTTGTTATGTTTTTATAGAATGACAAATGTATGAAGAATATTATGGAAAAATTCTTCGTGACTTTGAATTGAGCGAAAGTTGTTTACATTCGTCGAGGAAACATGCGTTGAACGACCGCAATCAGGAAAGATTCAGCGACTGTTACGATTCTTTCAACGACAACGAGGGGCATCGAATTTACAGGGTATATCCTTGTGTTCAATAACGCACCAAAACGAACGTTGGCTTACGTTCTAAAACGGTGCGTGGATATTTTTAAAACTCTTGCTGGGGAGAGAGGGAGGGGGTTACTAGGCGTTTGCACTCAATGGACGCGCCGGATAAGTGGCCTCTCGTGGTCTCAACGCGATAATAGTGATATCCTCCTCTCGTCGTGAAATTCTAACGCGGCATTTTTTTTTTCACTCCCACTCTGCCGACGTTTGTGGAAGAATTCTCAGATGCATTTGGCTCTTGCGTATTTGCTAGACGTTGTACGGGATTCGTTTGTGAGCAATTAATGCTGGTTAAGGAGACTACAGCTGTATGTACAGTCTACGCCACGAAAAGCTACAATGAAAAATATGTTACTTCGAGGTTTTGTAAAGCTGTCGAATGATGATTGTATGATGTATAAATTGGAACCTTACTCAATGCAAAAAAAAAATATTTTATCAAACCCCCGATCACGATAAATTGAAAAATACTTGAATATTAACAGTTTATGTTGTTTGGTTGAATAAAATTACTGTACTTTCCACGATGAATAATCGATATCGTCTTTTAGTACCTGAAGAATATGTCGAATTACATGAAATTAGTTTCTATACCTATCTATCTAGATTGGAGAAATCTTGAAGATATTACTTATTGTAATAACGAAAAGGATTTTATGTAAATAAATTGATATTCAGAGTTACTTGAATTTCAACAGTAGCACATTTCAATCATTTTAATACAATACATTTATCTGCCATAACGAATAATTAATAATACACATCATTTGATACTAGTGATTTTATTAAATAAACAAACCTATGAAATTTAACTGAAAGTGGTTTCTAAACTAGCGGAGAGAAAATATAAAACTACACTTCCATGACCAATATACTTTTAACTATAGAATAAGCTAAAAGTAAAGCAACAAAATATTCAAATATCACTTATCATAATAGAATAAAGTGTTTTTGTAAATTGAAAACTCTTTGTTGGAGCTGATCAGAGTTTTTTTTATGCTAAGGGTGGTGAATGTATCCAACTAAAATAATTCAATGCAACCCTTCGTTTCGTTAACACCAGGTTGTAAACGATCATGGATGATTCTTCCTCTAATACTAATTTGACCAGACTGTACAGTTGGAACCTTCTTAAGACAGCTGCAAAGTTACAGAGTGTATCGTTCAATTGGCCGACCAATAAAAGCCTCGACAGCTTGGGATTACGTTACTGCAGCGAAGCACGTTCTCATTCTATCTGAGAGTTTAGGCACCTTCGACAGAAGGAAACCGACTCGAAACACTTTGTACGTATTCGGATGCGTACGCGATGCTGACCTGCATTATGTCTCGAGTGCGCAAAGAAATCCACACGCGTCGCATACCGGACTTCACTGCAGATAGATTCCTCATTAAGAGATGTTGGCTTACGACCTTGAGAATTTCGTCGTCCAATGTTAAAGAAGTCGGGTCAAGTAAAAACAGTGATATGAAGAAAAAAACATGGATTCAATTTGACGAAGGATAATCTTTCTTTTAAGGATGTATGATGATGGGATAAAAATCGGAATGAAATAATACTTATGAAACGTGGTGAAAAGATTGATTTCGCATAATAATAATCCCAAAATGTTATTAACAAATTGGTGAAAAAAAACAATTGTTCAACAAACAATCAGTCAACCTAACTTTTTTTCTAATGAAATTGTATGTTAATTTATTTGAATGCATACGAATTTTTTCAGATTTTTTTCTTCGTTTTGATTTTTATTTTTTTTATTTTCAAAAATGTGCGCGTAATAACGAATTTTGGATATGAGTCCGGCATAAAACCATCTATTACACTCAAGATTTTTTTGCAAAACGCATATCCAAAATTTGTTATATTCTACGGATTGGGAAAAAAAAAAAAAAAAAAAAAAAAAAAAAAAAAAAAAAAAAACGAAAAATCTGAAAAAATTCGTATGCATTCAAATAAATTAACATATCATTTTCATTTTAAAAAAAAGTTAGGTTGACTGAGCGTTTGTTGAACAATTGTTTTTTTCACCAATTAGTTAATAACAATTTGGGATTATTATTATGCGGAATCAATCTTTTCAGCACGTTCTATAAGCATTATTTTTTTCCGATTTTTATCCCATCGGGAAGTGATCGAAATTGTCTCTGAAACTCACTTTTGGCGGGACTGTACGTATCATACATCCTTAAAGCTTGCCACTTTGATATCAAACATTGTAAAAAGATTGAGTTATGCAGGAAACGTCTTTCACGTTCAAGAATGTACAGACACTTGAACATACAAGAAAGACGTTCCTTCTGAATATACACATGGGAAAAAGAATATTGGTTGTGACAACAACGTTTTCAATTTGCTGTAACCGGCCTTTACAAAACCAGTTGCGACAACTGATCAATCCATTGCCGCAACCACGTCTAATAGTAATCTCAATTATTCACGATTCGTTCGCACAAAGTAGTCACAGAGAATCCAATGATTAAGAACGATGTTTCCAACGTTTCAATCGTGTCTTTCGGGGCACACTTTATATTGCTTAGTACATGACTAGCACAATTGGTGACACGCATACTATTTATCACTACTAGCTCATACTTGCGCTTATCAAGTTGATATTACAGTGTGTGATTACATTTTTGTTGACAATCAAGCATTTTTCTATGAACCGAATTACTGCATAATGAATGTGAAAAGAAATTAACTGGTTCTATAAATGGACATTTCTTTATTATTCAAATATTTAAGGTCTCGACCGCACTACATCTGCTTGTTTATTATTAACCGGTTTATTATTTCGGTTCTATCTTTGCCACTCCCTATCGGTTTCTGTATTCTCATTTTACAAATCGCATTAAATTTAATGTGCCGCTATTTAAAGTTTTCATGCATAAATTGGTATACCGAGAAATTCCATACAAAAGTGTGACTTGTAACCGTATAATTTACAATACACTGAAAACCTTGAATGTATTTTTTTTACTAGACCTTAATGTTGACCCAAGTAAAAGAAAAGCTCTGGGCGAATATTTTTTAGAGACGAGACAACAACCTTTTGTATTTTCCCTTTAATTAACACGTACAAAATAGACCTTTCTGTTGGACGGTAATCATTATTTTTTACACGATGGACGGGGCTACGTATGGTAGCATTTGTTAACTAGAATGATTACATTCAATTCCGTGTATCAGAAAACTTTTTTGGCGGTATAGTGTGTCAAATATTCAATTTTCCATGGTCAGATTTTTTTTTCTAATTAAAAAAAAACACTGCATAAGACAAATTGTAATTTTTCATGGTAAGAATACTGTGAAAATTTGTATAAACCCCGTCAAGGACACGTTGGAACAATCCTCAATCAGCCGAGTTTTTCATTAATTTATTTTAATCATTATTATTTGACAAGAAATGCCGAGTAAAATGTCTAATAATTTTTTTGTTCTACCATACACGTCCGGAAATTCCAATTTATACCATACCATCGAGCCTCGTAAAAGGACAACACCGTTCACATTTTCCCAAGCGGTAGCAGCGTGAAGAGCGCACACTATCAGTCGATTTGCAAATGCAAATGGTTGCACATCGAAAAAAAGTAAATTCTCAATACCATCTCTTACAAAAGTCTACACGGTGTTTCCATGTGACGAGATTCAATGTTATGGTATAAACTGGGATTTTCGGACGTGCATAGTAGAACGTACTTTTCTTGCGGCAAGGAAAGAAAAGTGGTCTCGTTTTTAAGCAGTTTAACGACCGCGAGATAAATTATTTTCCCATTGTGCGTACTTTTAGGGGCGTCCATTGAAAACACATCCGCGGAAAAAGAGAAAATTATCAGAGGTCTTTGATACCAAGTCCACGAATAATTGGGAAATTATATTTTCCAATCTGCGATGTTCGTCCCCTATTTCAATTTCGAAGTAGCATCAAGGTCGCAACAAATCCGCTATATTTCGAGTCGATGGTATTTTATGTAGAGAAGATCATAATTTATTATTAGTTTGGCGCGCTTGAATTTAGCAATCAGTCTCAAACCTGAGATGTGCTTCGCAAAATTTAATCAATTACAAATTGACTGTCAACGTCGCATACGATGAAAAATAAATGTTAATAGGCGGGCGCAATTGACAATGTAACACGATTAGAATAATTGTTCGGTTGTGACAACTAATATATTACTTGTGCACGGAAAAAAATAATTGTTTGGATAGACTTTAAGCAATAAAATTGATTGCGCCAATGAACAAGATGGTTGCGAAATCAAATCGGTTGGCTGGAGCGACAAAT
Organism: Tromatobia lineatoria; assembly: GCA_949699805.1. NCBI lineage: Eukaryota > Metazoa > Arthropoda > Insecta > Hymenoptera > Ichneumonidae > Tromatobia > Tromatobia lineatoria. The sequence goes on from OX453043.1 coordinate 11,902,654, forward strand.
CTATTTGTTCGGCGAACCAATCAATTAGTTGGCGACCAACGAATTAGGTGACATAACTGACACGTTTGTCATGGGGACCAAAAGATTGGTTAACCTAGCCAATTCCATCGCTTAGAGTTAATAGGTATTTAGCCATGCCAGTTCGTTGGGGCAACTAATTATTTGTTTACGTGTGGTAATGCAGTATTTTCTTCCGTGTGTATATGAATTTGATTTGGTTATTGAAAATCGGTGATAAATCTCCACTTATTTTGATACGTTACCTGAAATGTAGAAGAAAACAATATAAATAGTTTAGTTTTGATCGCCGTCTGATTTCAAATTTAAAATGGTTAGGTCAGAAACGTACAGAAAGAATTCGTACGTAATGGACAACAAGTGAATGAATAGAGCGAGAATTTTGTGGTCTCAAATAACTCACATATGATTTTGTGGAATCGGCGTTATGAAAAAGTTTTTTCATTATAATATAGGTTATGTTACATATTGATTATTTATCATCATTGATTTTGAGCGGTTTTCAATGAGAAATATTATGAAAATTTCTCACTGAATATAAGATTTTTTTAAATGCTTAGAAAAAAGTCGGTTTAAAATTGAAGTTATACAAACACTCATACACTCATAGTTTAGATCGCTGCTAAACATTTCATAAAAATTTCAAATGATCCTATTCTGCTGAGGCATATTTAATAATTCAATAATTATAATGTAAAATCACTGAACAAATTAAATCTGTCGAAGTGTCGCAGCGACGATAGTAATACGACCAAAAGAAGTTGTGAGTTATTAATTATATCGAAAAACGTATATTGCAATTAATCTACGAAGTAATAAATTTCGATCGGCACAATTCGTATTATTCCTCCGCAACTTCACGGTGAAAATTTCACGCCAGTAACAAACGTGATGAGAAAGTTACGCCTTGCAAATACATCAGTAGCACCTTTTTTTTTACTGCTGTTACACAAAACTTGAGATGCAATGGTGCTCAGTAAACGATAAACAACTCTTACATCTTTATAGCATACGCGTAAGCTTTTGCGAAACATTTTCGTTTTCTTTTTACTTCTGCGATTTGTAAACATCTCAACTCACGGACGGTAAATGTTATTTAAATTGCACACACAGATGTTTGATAAAATGTTCAATAGAGTGTGCTCCAAGGTTTACAAATTTTTTCATGAAGCTATTCCGTAATAATTAAGTTACTTTAAACTTTCCGTAAGAGTCCCTTAACTTTGATGTCGGAAAATCTGTTTTTTTTTTAAATCACGCAACTTCTTTCTTCTTTTTCTTCAAAATAAACATTAATTTTTCCATACAATATATATATATATCAACGAAATTCTAGCGAAAGTACATTTAAAATATGAGCAGGATAATACTTTTCAGGGTTTCTTGGAATGCATGCCATCGTGGTAAAAAAATTACTCGAGACTATTAGAGACTATCAAAACGTGAACAATTTTTTTAACCCCCCAATGTACATCGGGGGTGAAAAAAATCGATGTTTTTTTTCTCAAATCCGACACACGAAAACTAGTTGCTTAGTATCTCTAGAAAGTACTCATCAAGTATGAGCTCTCAATATTAATGGGAAGTTTATGCTCATCATCGGTTTGCATTTTTAATTTAGTCTCATATACAAATGATCATGTCTCATCACTAACAGACTATAAAACCAGTGCCATCGTTTATATTCATAGAAAATTGAATGTTCTACAACAATGGTGTCCTATACTTTTTTTATTAATCTGACCATTCAAAAGATATTCAAGGTCAAATATTGGAGGTTTTTAGGGAAAAGTAACTTTTTGTTTGGAATTTTGTAACTTACTGGAAAATAATTATTGACAATTGAGCTTCTATTATTCCTATAGGAAATTAAACGCTCTACAAAAAAGGTCTGTAGTGGTTTATCGATTACTCCAACCGTTTAGAAGATATTCGCATTGGAATATCAATGCATACTGCTATTCATAGTTTCTTAACGATTATTTTCAATTAATCCGTTGAATTTATAAATTTTGAGATAATTTATAAAATTTTATATTGATGGAATATCAGTTTCCAAGTTATGATTCAACTTTTGTTTGAGAATATATTTCTTTGAATGAATTTTTTAACTATATATTTTTTTTTTAATTTTACTATTATCACTTATCGTTTAGGATCGTTATTTAATATTTTACAACGGATTTATTTCAAAGTGTGTCGGATTTGAAAAAAAAATCGATTTTTTTTACCCACCCTAATGTACATACGAGTACAGTTCTATAGAGAAAAATGCAAGTATGGATCATGACAAGAATCCGTCACTCTCTGTCTCTGTCTATTACTCTCTCCCGGTCTCTCCATCCCGTCACCGGAAGAGACTAAGTTCGCGACCGACACTCAGATACCGCAGAACAATATGATGCAAACAAATTTGACCAAAAGTTCTCCTCTGCTTTTATAGTTTTCAAAGATTTGTCATTTTTCCGTAATCGCATAGGGCTCACTGCGTTTAAAGCGTGCTAGAAAACTTGTTCTCATTAAACAACATTTTAAGGTACCTGCGACTCGGATTAATAAAATATATATACATAATCATCAACGCAAAATTAATTTCAATGATTAACATCAGCAGAAGACATTTTGAGTCAGACTATGAGATTAATTGACGAGGAACATTTAGCGATGAATTTATAAAACATTAGAATTTGCGTCAAAGGTATTCAGTTGTGTTCAGTTATCGATAATTACAGACTTCGGTTCAATCAACGAGAGGATGACTTCTCAAACTCACTGCACTGGTTTTTTTTTGAGCTTTTGAAACTACAAGAAAATAAAAAATGTTGCTATGGGAATTTACATTGAGTAGTTAATATTTTTGCAAATCCATCATTATTAAGTTTTCCCTAAGTTAAAAATATATGTTGCATTACGATTTACCATCCATATCTTTAAATCAATATATTTGAGTTAGCATACACGGAGAAAAAGGATGAGTTTGGAACATTAACAAGTAGTTGGAAGATCTCAGAATCAATTGGTAAAAACCACATTTTTTTGAAACGTAATTGTCTCAACTCACGGTTAGTTTTCCTAAATCATAATTCTTCTTCACTTTAAGCAATTGTGAAAATTAAACTTTGTTGACCTGTCTAACTTCCTTGAATTATGCAGATAGAGTATTTCACACTGAAGTTACATTCAATAAATCATAGTGGTACATGATGTCTTGAATTACAGCATCAAACTAACGTTATTTTTCGATAGTGGAAGTTTTTGTTGTTCAGTTTTTCCAATAACAATCTGCAATTCATCATGGACTTGAATTCCGGACGATTCATTACCTTCCTTGAAAGGATGCTGCAATAGATTTTTTTACCGACTTTGGTCGGTAAGAAGTTTCGGTTTCCTAGTTTACAAATTAGAAAGTACGTTGTTAACATGTTACAAATATGTTTCATATTTCGTAGAATAATATCAACATAAGCGCATTTGCGTTCACTCGAATTTCGGGTGAATCTTGGATTAGCAAACCTGCTGAAAACCAATATGGCTGATCCAACTGTCAACACCACCTATTTTGTTGTATATAAACATTTCTAGGAATCACATTCGAAAAACAAAACTGATCGCCAATTGTGTGAAGTTCCCTGTATATTTAAAGATCACTGGACTGGCGATAACACAAGAGAAATGCGCGTGAAATGTAAGCTACGTATAAACGTATAAACTGTATAAACAGTTGAATCGGAAAGAAGCACTTACACTTTCCTTTACAGACTATAATCTCTTATAACAAGCGAACGGACTGCGTAAATGTAGCTTACATTATACATGCGTTTCTTTTGTGCTATCGCCAGTCTAATGATATTGAAAAGTACGGAGAACCTTATAGAATTTGCGTTCACTCTTGTTTTTCGAAATTAATTACTACAAATGTTAATATGATATGAAACAGGCGGCGTTGATAATTCGAACGGCTATAATGGCCAATGGTAGGTCACAAATTTCCGATTTTCTTTATTTTCAAGCGGTTTCACCTAAAATTCGAGTGGACGCAAATGCACCTGTGCTGATATTATAATTCTGTGCAACTTGAGACATATTTTTTTTTTTTTTTTTTATTTTTTTTTTATTACATTTATTTATAGTCGCATCAACTGCTAATGGTTATTAGCGACTATGTAAAAGATCATGTGTACATTTGTGTGTGTTTGGTTTTACAAATTATTGTATAGTTGGATTTGTTTACAATATTTTATGACGTTGGTTACAGCTTTTTCATTATTAAGACATTCCTTTAGTGACGTCGGTATATTGAGCTTTGTACGCAGGCTTCGATGGGCTGGGCATACAGTTAGAAGGTGCTCAATTGTCGATGAAACATTGCATGTGGTGCACATTGATTTATCAGCATGATTAAATAAATATTTGTGGGTGAAGTTGGAGTGCCCAATTCTCAATCGGGTAACCGCTGCTTGGTCCTTCCTGTTCTTCAGATCCGGTGGTTTCTTCCAAATATCTTCTCTTACGTCGTGTAGTTTGGTAGGGTTCATAGTTATCCATTCATCATTCCATTTTACACGTATTGCCTGGAAGACTACATTCTTAAATTCATCGGCCGAGATAGGGGTTCCTGAAACTGGCGTTGTTGGGATTGAGCTTTCAGCAGCACTTTTTATCGCAGAGGTGAAGGCTTCCACTAGCGTGTTAATATCAAACTCATCCGTAGTTTGTGGTATTGTGATGTTTGATAATTTGCTGTCCAGTATTGTAGAGAATGATTCCCAGTCGGCTGCATGAAATTTCCACTTGGGTGGACTTTAAAGTTTGTCTCCTGAATACAAAGAATAGTAGGTAGATATTTTTTCTGGAGAAGCTGAATGTAAGGGAGCCGAGGGTGGTATCCATTAACATTCCACTGAATTATGTGCACCATATAAATAGCGCTTAAGGCCTTTTGGACAGTTGTGTTATTTTGGTACTAGCCACTGAGCCTTCGCTTTCGGAGAAATCATCGTCGTATGTTGAAGTGTCTGATAGAAGGGTTGTATCACCCTTTGGCACTGTTTCGAGTTTGCGAGAAAGTTTCGTAAGCTTGATTTTAAGACCCCTGTCCGTTGTTTTGGAATGAAGCTTTTGGAGCATGTCTATCAGCTGAGGTGTGTTGTCCGTGAATTCTTCGACGATATGATGGAGGTTTACTTTTCCATGTGTTTTTTCCAGTAAATTTGTAAGCTGGAGGCTGTTGAGTGGGTACTCAGCGGAGTGGTTTGAAATTTCGGCTTCAAGCTCCTGGAGAGGAGTCAGTTTGTTTACTTCTGCTCGTGGTTTTTTGGGCGTCCTTCTGTTTTTGCGGACGACCTGGTACCCACCTGTATTTTGACTTATTTCTTTAACGGTTGGTTGTGACTCCGATTGTTGAGACAGGTTAGATGACGATTCAGAGAGTGGGCGTTTCAGGGGAGGAAAATCATCTTTAATGCTAGCGGTGGTGTTCGGCTTCGGCCTGGAGCCTGACGGTTCATCGGCTAGGATCATTGGCGTTTCCTCAGTTTCTGGGGGTGCTAATGCTTCTAATGAAGACTGATTATGGGTCTCTGTAGGAGCCGTTTGACTGGTGCTATGCAATCTACAGTTTTTGGCCACGTGTCCCTCGCTCTTGCATAAGAAACACGTTAGAGCGTCTGTCGATAGGTAGATCATGTATGTTGTTTCGTCAAACGATATTTTGAAGGAGTCAGGTAGTTTATCAACATCGTCCGGGTGTATATATACTTGACGTCTGAAGCTCATAATATGAGCGTAGGCTGGGTCGTTGAGACCCGCTCTGAGAAATGTAATCGCTGATTGGGTTTGTACGTTGAGGTCTCGAAGAATGTTTTGAATCGTGGTGTGGGGTATAATCGGTGGAACATTCGACAGAATTATCCGCTTGTTTCTGGAGATGAGTGGTCGGATAGGAAGGATCGTGTTGTTGACAACGATAGTCTTGTGCTTATCAATAAGTTCTTCTGCTACTGATTTCGAGGCCAAGTAGACGCATATGCGGTTATTGGCGATACGAGAGGCGAATCTAATTTGAGCAGGTGTGACTTTTTGGGCGATAGCAGCAATGTATTCCTTTAGTTGAGTGCCGTCGAGTGCATCAATTAGAACAGCTTGATCCTTGCTCGGAAAAAGAGTAGCACTTGCAGCTCCAGCATAGCTGGGATTTTCTTGAGATGACATTGTTGTACTAGAGATAGAAATTCACCGGAGTGAATTCCCGTTTGAACGTTAGGAGTGGGTTGGGCAATGCCCAGCGGTAGCGTTAAATTATACTACTATCTTGGTGGTTTATAGTACTGCCGTACTGTTGTAAGCATGTATTCACTATAAGTTCACGCACTGAGATCGCACTAGAACCCGACATAAACACGGCGAGCAATAGCACACGTCCGCACAGCACGGGCGCTGATAAGAGACTGGAGACATATTTGTAATACAATAATAGCGTAGTTAAACTACGAAACCGTAATTTTTTTACCGACCAGTCGGTAAAAAAAATTCATTTCACACGGGAAGAAATGTCCGGTTGTGACAACTACGTTTCCAATTTGCTGTACACAATATCTCAAAAATTAGTTGCCTCAACCATATCGAATAGTAACCTCAACTATTCACGATTAGTCCTCGCGAGATTAGTGAGGTTAACCAATCCAATCGTTGCGACTACCACTCGAATTATTGGGACTACCATTCGAATCGTCTTTATTACCATTCGAACCGTTGGCACTATCATTTGACTTGTGAGGGAAATAGAATAATCGATTGGTTGTGTCAACTCATTTTTTGGTTATGGTAACTAATCTTTTCTTTACGTGCAACATCCCCTTAAATGCTACTTCATCAATACTGTTTCGATATCTGACAGTAATTCATTAATTATAGCTTTTTGTTAATTATGACACTTTATGGTTCGATAAAAAGCAGACTGTAATTGTCAAACGGTCAACATTATAAAATATACTAGACTAATCGCACGCGGGGGCGTGCGAATTTAAAAAAAAGGATATTGTTATTTTGTAAAGCATTTTTCAAAATCTATAACGTTACTTTAGTAACGTTAATTACCGTGAACGTAATATGTGTGGAAATCCATCACCATTAATGTTTCTCTGAGTCAAAGACATGGGCGTATCTTAGAAACCTCTAACTTTTGTGTAATTCAACAGCGGAATACGATAGTAATTTACACAGAATGGATTTCGTGAGTATCATACTTTTTTTTTTAGATGTTCAAGACATAATCTATCTTTTTTTCACTTGACGTAAACTTCAGATCAAACTGAATGACATAAAATGGGTTTTAATGGATCATTTTGTTGCTAAAAGAGGGCATTTTTATGATGCTGCAAAATAAAGTTATCAATTTTAATATGGAAAAAAAAGTATTTTCCAAAAACTTACCACCTGTTGACCTGTGTTTAATTCAATTTTTACTACAGCATAAAGTTCTATATTCAATCCAAAATGCCTTCTCTCAGAAACAAAATGACCCATCAAAACTCATTTTCTGCCATTCGGTTTGATTTGAAGTTTACGACAACCAAAGAGAAATGTAGATGTCGGGAAATGGATTTTAAAGATTGTTACAGAACAATATTTCTTATTGACATATCATCCATGCCACATCTTTTCTAATGTTTTTTGTTACTTTGAATGTCTGTTAAAAAAAGTTATTGTAAACTATTTTTCATTCTACTCATTTTTTTTCTCATTATATGCAATTTGGATAATAGTTAATTCATTTGTTGGTTTAAAAAAAATTGAATATGATAACAGTTTAACGAAATATACCTGAGAGTTTTTCTGACGTTTCGCTGAGACGTTATTCATAATTCAGGTCATCTCTCAGCACTTATTTCAGTTCCAAAAACTTTTTCCGCACTATAAGAGAAAAACTATATTCAAAAAAGTAAACGTTGTTTACATGCGTTGTGATACTCGTAATGCAGTATGTACACGAAAATTTGCAAATTATTTTGCAACACTCAGTAGACCAGTATTTACAACATAAAATAAACACCACTGCGTCTTTGGTGCACACGATAATTTCGATGTATGCGCCAGCGGCGAAAATCAGAAGTGCATCGATTTGTGTTCAGTCGGTAATAATCGACTGCACGATTGTTGTTTTCATACACGTAGCTAAAACGTAAAATATCGCCAGAAAACGCTACTTTACATTTACAAAATCATTCGAACGCCTGTAATTTTTGTATTTTTTGGAATTACGGTCTCAAATTTGGTAAGTCACATAATATAGAATCCAAATATAAAATTGAAAAAAAATTGTTTATTCTTTTTTTTACATGACTTGGTCCCCTTAATATAGACCTCCAGAAAAATAAGAACAAAATCATCTACTTCTGATAAGATGTAATGGACACCTGTAATTGTAATCGCCAAACATGTCTAAAAATTAAGCGGGTATTCTGTGAACGTCTCCCACTGGATTTTGATGGTGAATCTGACATCCACCGTAATGTAGTTTAGGAATATCAGCACACGCTAATTGAGCGAATTAAATTGGATGCACATGAAGGTAGATACATCATGGATTTAAAGAAGTGAAATTTATGTCGAAGCGTCAATTACATTTCTTGCTGCGTTCTTAGAAATTAACTCATATTACTGCGTAGAAAATAAATGTTGGGGTTTTCGCATCGTTATCCTGCCGATCTAATCAATTAAGATAATACAATTACATTTAAAAATTACTGTTACTGTTTGGATTTGGATGTGCCCAGATGCGCGCGACCGTTCGACGAGAAACCAATTTTTTCTGTGTCAAAGTGTATTCAATTGTCAGGTTCATGAATTCCCATGATAAAATCAAACTATTACTATTCCTAAATTATATAAATTATACTTTGAGTTAGTAGAGTCATTACCCATCACATTTTTCATTTCCTGTATAAGATTAGAGTAATATTGGATAGTAATAATTACCCTTTGGAATAAAAAATCCTGTGCCTTCAAATGGCTCATTTATAAGGAAGTAAAGAAGTAAGTCGAGCTTCTTAAAACTTTACCTCAGTGCTAAAACACCGTGAGAGTTAGTTCTGATAACGAAGTAGCACCAAATAAATAATTTTCGGTTAAAAATAACATTACGATTTTTTTATACGGGCCCCTGTACAATATGACTTGTCCATGGAGAAATATCGCTTTCTTAAGGTCTTAGAATGAGTTTTAAAAAAAAGGCGCCCTGTACTCGTAAACTGGATTTTTATTCTTTGAGGCCGTAAAAGTTAAAGGTTTGTGAGACGCGCCAATATGTTGTACAACAGACTGACCTCTATCTGTTGTTCAGTGTTGCAAGACTTCACAAGAAAAGATTTTCAAAAAATTAAGTACCGTCTTGTCTAAATTATCGCACTTCAAGCGCCTTAACTTCACTTGGTAGGTGCTGCAGTGCAATTGCTTATGATACTTGTAGAGGCCTTTTTCCATACAAGGTCGAATGATGATCAGTATCACGTGCATTCTCAAAGGATTATCATACATTTAGCCAAACATTGCAACTCATGCGAGCAACATTCGTCCGAACAGAGGTCGCTTTCATCTGAGTCATTGGACAGATTCGTGAAATCGCGATATCCTTAGCGACGTACCCACGAAGCAACCACGACAATAATCTCGTCAGTAGGAAAGCAAGAGTCGCGGGGATAGATTAGAATTTCAGTGGCTGTGAGTAAGTTGTAGCCTGAAGGAAAAATCCCTCGGGGCATAAGGGGAGTGGTGGGTTAGGGCGGTGGGGTCGAAGGGGGGAGTAAACAGAAAACGGAGTGAGAGCGAGTCATCGCTCGGCGCTCGGTGTAATCGATAGCCGTACAAGAGAGATTGGTCGCCAAGGAGTGTTGCTAGATTTTTGACCGAGCTTCGCTGCTCTTGGTTCTCCGCTCCATCAGTCCGCCCGTGCAATAGGCCTGCACAAGTTTAGACATACGCACAAGCTCCGTCTTAAAAAACGTCTAGCGAGTCGGCCGGCGGCCATATTGCATCTCTCTCTCCTTCGCCAATCTTTTATCTTCGCAAACCGAAAAAATGAAAATCACACTTTCTCAACTACTCGACAATATACGCGGCACACGCACAAAAATAGCCGTACATTAAATATACTTGATATATGCATTCACGAATTATCGCATCTTCACATATCCACCCTCACCAATTTTAATCTCGAGCAAATAATAATAAAATATAAAAAATATACATGTGTAAACATACGTCAAGTATCTAAGATTTTGGTGTATGAAATATATGCTACATAGATTTTTTCCATTTAATCTATATACATGGAATATATAGTAAGCGGGGAAAATATATGCAAATATTCATGCGTCAAAAACGTTTCGTTTCGCATGTATATTTTTCACGTATTTAATGTACATACATTCCATTTGTAGACGCAGTTTACAAAGTACAATTATCTGTAAAAAAAAGAAAGTTACACTCGAGTGACGGGAAGAACGTTTTTCTCGTCGGTTTTTGTTGTTTTTTTTTGTTTCATTTATGAAGACCTTACCTGATGCTCCCGAACGGAGCTGGTTATCGTGTGGATCCTCCTGGCGAGAACTCGCCGCTCCACGTTCCAAGCAGCACTGTTCCTTGCGGGCAGTTCCCACTCGGCGATCGTGTGAATATTTTTTATTCGATCTCTTTCCGCTAAAAAAATTTCTTCCGTTTCGCACTATCGATAATACGGCACCTTTTCTTTAAAATCTTATTGTTATTATGAATTCGCACAATATTAGCTCACTCGATGAGGGCGAGAGGGAGGAAGGGAGGGGGTCTGCTCTCGCGAATACTACAAACTGACAGCAGCACTGGTCGGCCAAGCGACGTGTGTGTGTGTGCTCTCACATTGAGAGGAGCAGGCAATCGCGATGATACTAACCCACGCACAGTTACGAAGTCGTTTTACTTTTTTCGTAAATTCGTTCTCTTCTTATTGTTCAAGTTTGAGAAAAATGATATATATTTATCTTCTCGTCGTTTATTCCACTAGCTATAACGACAATAAACGCTCGTGTCTATCTCTCTATTGGAAATGTCTCTTGCGGATAGCATGAGAGTGGTGTTATTATCGCAATACGACGCACAGGAGGATCACCGTTATTGCAAGAGGTACCGGCTAGCGGAGCAGAGCTCTCGCGCGGCACGACAAGTAGGGGGGGAGGGGGTAACGTTAGCGAAGGAGAGAGAAAGATTGAATCTAAGCGAGAAGCGGCGACTCGGTAGTAGAAAAATCACACAGCACCCCGCGCCGTAAAATTTATCTCAATGTTTCTCCTTTCTGACGTCTGAAATCTCGATGGATACACGTTTATCCCGAGAATTGAGGACAAAGTTGATTACGTCTTTTTCTAACGGTTTGAATTTGTTTTTCTTGGGTTTTTTTTTTTTCGTTCGCTCTAATTAATTATTTATCGGGTATAAACGAGCGAGGAACGGTAATTTACGAAGCACTATAAACGTTCACGAAACACAAATTGTTTGTTGTTGTTTGATGGAGGCTCGGGCCTCTCAATGCAACGCTTATTGCTACGCGCTTTTGTTCGACTTTTTCGTACGTCGGTTTTGTTCACTTCTCTCGCGCTATCACGACGACGAAGCGGAGAGCTGCTGGCTGGCGGCTGCCTCTCGACGACGATCACGGCTGGCGGGCGGCAGGCAGGGCGGGGCTCCCTGCTACGAGCTCCGTGGACCCCGGTTTTCGTTCGTCACGGAAATACACGAACGGACGCGCCAACCTTCATTGGATCAACACCGGCCGACATCATACTTGCGCTTTGCGCGGCGAATTTGAACCATTTAATATTTTCTCTTATTATATATTTTTCTTTGACTGATGATATAGGGTAGAAGTACCGTTTGTGGCTACTTAGTACCGTATGTGGTCATCACCTTGATCCATTTCTGGCCATACCTATTGCATGTAAATTACAGGGCTGGCTACAAAATGGCCTTGAACGCAATTTATCAAGCAATACGGCTTTCTAAGCATTGAATACTTAAGGATGTATGATACCTAAAGTCCTGCCAAAAGTGAGTTTCAGAGACAATTTCAATCACTTCCCGATGGGGTAAAAATCGGAAAGAAATAATGCATATAAAACGTGCTGAAAAGATTGATTTCGCATCATGATAATCCCAAAATGTTATTAACAAATTGGTAGAAATAACAATTGTTCAACAAACAATCAGTTAACCTAAATTTTTTTCTAATGAAAATGATATGTTTATTTATTTGAATGCATACGAATTTTTTCAGATTTTTATCTTTATTTCGCTGACCCATAACTTCGGAATATGAGCCCTAATAAAAATTGCTCAAAGGAGACCTGTAAAAATGTGTTAAGCGTTGTCTGTCCTTCGGTTGATTACCAGGCTTGCAACACTTGAACAACTGTATTTCAAGAAAAAATGCATTGAAAATCAAGCTGATATTTGTTATACCCAGTAGAGCAGCTATAAATTTACGACAAAATTGAACCTTTTTCATATTTTACAAGACTAAAATAACTTTTCGAATAAGGTCTGCATGTTCTTCAGCTGCGACATTTTATTTACCAAATGAACCAAACGATGTTCGTATTGAATTTGAGCTGAGCCTATAAATCAGCTTACATTTTATAGAGATTCTGAAAAATGGATGTTTTCGTTATAATTCAAATCAACTTCAGCCAACTTTGATCAAATCTTCTACAAGGATGAATTAATATACAGCTGTAATAGATATTGAATTTAAGACCGGTTTGTCAGCTTAACTTTTTTTTTCGAATAAAATGATTCGTTAAATTTTCGGAATACGTATGAATTTTTTCAGAATTTTGTCTAATGTTTGAAAATTGCGGTTTGTTTTCTCGTATGAGCTGTATTCGCGAATCTATTTGATCAATCGTTTGGAAACTTCTTGGGTGTAATGGGTGGTTTTGTGAGAAACACATATAAAAAATTCGCGACTTAACATGCATTTTTTAAGAAAAAGAAATTCCAAAAAAACGAAATTTTGATGATTAGAATAAATTCTGAAAAAATTCGTGCGTATTCAGAAAAATTGATGAATCATTTTCATTCGAAAAAAAAGTTAGTTTGACGGATAATTTGTTGAACAATTTTTTTTTCTACCTATTTGTTAATAACATTTTGCAATTATTAATATGCAAAATTAATGTCTTCCGCACCTTTTGTATGCTTAATTTTTTAAAGATTTTTCTTCCATCGGGAAGTGTTCGAATTTCTCTCTGAATTCTCACTTTTCAGGAAGTTCGGCACCCCATCGCGCTCCTACATCCTTAAACTGCAAAAATGATAAACTAAAAAAAAATCTTCTCTTTTAGTACAATGCTCACTACACTCAGATAAAAATCTGATAAATTAAAAAAAAATATTGTCCGACCAACGATAATCTAACTATAAAGTATAATTCCCACGAGGGACGTCTCTATTTTATGGTTATAGTAAATATAAGAAAAAAGTTGAATCAACCATTAATATAATACCCAGGAGGGACGTTTATATTTTATGGTTATAGCAAATATTATTATAGTAGCAATAATCAAAATCATAATAGTTTCATACATGCCGTTTTGTTGCGTATACGATTTCCACGTTTGTTTCCAAAAACCGTGCAAGGATCATTTATCGAACCATATTATCATTTTAGAATTGGGATAAAATAAATAGTAATTTCTATAAAAGCAATCGTCATTATCATCAAGCGAGGGTTTCTGAACACGCAGAAAATCCGTTCTTGTCTAACGCATTTTCCAGCCGACGATGGAGAACCCTTAATTATCGGGAGTCGATAATATCGGTGTCTACCGCAGTCGATAAGGTCAGATATCATTATTGTGGACTCTGGGTTAATCAGCAGGGTGTAGGTAACCTTCGTAATTTCCCCAGATCGTTTTCTGCTGAGGTTTTCTTTATTCGATGATAAATGAATGAATAGAATAAGTAGAAATTTGCTTGAGTCAAACAACACTAGCGGCGATTCTTAGCAATATGATTCGTGCATCGAACCGCAATGCGCATATCAACACGCGTTCCTCAGATGTTCTCAATTTTATTTCTTCAATATAGAAACTCAACTTTCAAGGAACAATGATTTTTGGACCATGGAAAATTCAATGTCGAGAGCCAAACAAATCAAGGGTGAAGGAGCCCTGATAGTACATAATATTGCCTGAATATTGCAGGAATATTTCGAATAGTTCATTGCGCAGGAATATTCTCATAATAAGCTTTCAGTCGAATATTCATTTGTAATACCACAAGAGCTTCGAAATTATCGGATATTTCCTGATACTTTTGTTGCAAACAAATGAACGAGTCAAGTTTTCCAGGTTTACAAAACATGAAAAATGCGCAGAATATAACATGGATATGCGTTTTGCAAAAATTCTGCAGGGTAGTAGATGGTTTTACGTCGAACACATATCCAAAATTCGTTATTTCGCGCACATTTTTAAAAATAAAAAAAATAAAGATCCAAATAAAGAAAAAAATCTGAAAAAATTCGTACGCATTCAAATAAATTAACATATCAGTCTCATTTTAAAAAAAGTTAGGTTGACTGATTGTTTGTTGAACAATTGTTTTTTTCACCAATTCGTTAATAACATTTCGGGATGATTATTATGCGAAATTTCAGCCCATTTTATATGCATAATTTTTTTCCGATTTTTATCCCATCAGGAGGTGATCGAAATTGTCTCTGAAACTCACTTTTGGTGGGATTGTACGTATCATACATCCTTAAGCATACCGACGACAAACTGTGCGGCATGTTTTTCCACCTGGGATTTTGAAAGAAGAGGAATTAAGTCGAAGCAGTAATTGTCATCAATAAATATCTCACTTATTCGTTGACTGGCATTAAAAAATAAATCAAGTTTAAACCCTCTTGACGGGCCTGAGTCACGTAAAAAAAGTGATAAGGAAAAAATTCTGCAGACAATAGCGATTTATTGGGCGACGACCATAGAGTTGAATGTTGATTTCAAGAAATTGTTTGTTAAATAAATTCCAACTGGTGATCGGAAAAAGTCGTATGCATGTCTGAGAATAATTTCTAAATGTTTGAACTATCTAAAATCTTGAAAAATCCGGCAGAGTGGGAAAATTTTTTAAGAAATGTCAGCAACACACAATAGCCAAATTATTTTGCCAACTTCCAGCCATCGTTCGATGAACAAGTTAACTGTTCACATTTGTAATATGTTACTTATACCGAAACAAGTAGCATAATCGATGAATACTGATTTTGGATAAACTCGCTCACCTTACACAATGAACTTAATTTCGACTAGCGACTATTCGGTAGCGCCACACGCGCGACATCAATAAGCTGATCATTAAGATGTAATCACACGTTCCATAGTTGGAGTGCGAATAATATCCTAAATTCACACCACAATACAGGTAATCAATGTCGTGCGTGCGTCGATTTTCAAGTGGATAAATACAAATTCATTCTATGATGTTCTAGCTATTTATTTTTATTGTAAAAAGATCAACGTAGACTCTTAAGCTCGTCGAAATTTCGAGCTATCGCTTTGGAAATGTATCCGAGACATTCCATACCGATTCTACCTGAGTCGGACCCTCGATCTCTAGGATTTGGTCGAAAATTTTTAACATGATTGGACCAACATCAAAAAGTACTGGAAAAATTTTCCAGATTTTTTTCATTTTAATTTTATTTGCGATTTTTCGAAGCTAACATTTCGTTAGCCCAAATTTAAAGATCTGAAAAAATTCTCAATAATTCTGCATAAAAAAAAACAAAATTTTTGAGCCTAAAATCAAAGTGGGCCGGGTTTTGCTTTTATTTTTCTTCTATCAAAAACTATTAAAAAATTTAGAAACGAAAGAAAAAAAGTTATCAAAACCTTTAAAAATATTGCTTTCTCCTGCAAGTGCTTTTTTTTTTGTAAAAAAAAAATGCGATTATGAAACTCTTGGAAAAAATAGAATTCCCAAAAATATAGAATAACTAAAGGTTTTTGTTTTGAATGGACTTTGGAAAGAATTACTTTTCAGATTTAAAGAAAATGGGTTCACATGAGATATCCTTAAAAATAGATTATCATTAGATCATTATGATCTTTAACTGGTTGATATCATACATTCGGCATTTCTCTGTTATTAACGTCTTTTATACAGAAATAAAAGAGAGATTATGGAAGCTAGACAGCCGCCGATCTTTGATTAGTACCGATCGTTAGTAGCGAATTCTCACAAATTCAGGTCAGCTCGATCATTCCTGCCTTTTTTTTACTTTCTGCTGGGCGTGCGTGCAAAACGCTCTCGGCATCCTTGGAATGCATTGCAACCACCCAAAATCAAAGTCCTTTCGACCTCAATTTCTCTAATCAGTTCTAATTCGAATCTCAAACAACAAATTTCTAAAACTTCTTCCATTGAGCCTTTAAGATAATAACACTAATAATTATATAATGTTAAAACGCGGCTATACACGGTGGTGATTTATAATCTAATATATATATATTATGGGCGTATAATAATAATAACACAAAATTCAGTGTTTGGTCTAATTATCAAGTTAATAAAATAAGTGAGTCGTGATAATCAAAAATATTAATTTCAATTATCAACCGGTCGAATACCCCAATTATATCTTTACATTATTTGTTACGTTGAAATAAATACGAGACGTAACAGCCCAATTATGTTATACAATACGTCAAATACGATCATATGTTATGTGGAATCAGCTAAGCCCAAGTTTTGATGCTACAAATAATTATATGTAGGTATTTATGAGAAGTTTTCGTGAACCACTTATTTTTTTAAACTCGATTATTTGTGAACTCGTGTGTAAATGAATAACGTTTGTATTTTACGGTGCGGTCGACTCTCGAAATGATACAATGTTGATTCTGTGGGTGTGGTATCGTTTTGAACGGCGTGAGTCGCATTTCCAAAATTTCCGTATTTGTGTTATAATCTGCGCTCACCGAATAGCGTATTGCAATGGCTGGCACATTGGTCGATTGCGATGTCCATTGGAAGAGGTCCAATGTGCTAGACTTTGCAGTACACTACACACACACACACACACACAGAAGCAACATCGTATCACTTTGAATCAAGATTCAATCAATTTTTTCAATGGTGGCCTTCGTCCCTTTGATCAAAATAAACTGATGACAATAATATTTCCTCGAGTCGAAAAGATCCGACAAGCCTCGCCCTTCCTATCCGTTGAATACAAAAAACACAACCCCCCTTCCGGCATTATAGTTGATGAGCACGAGAGGTCACGGCGTGGCCAATTGGCAATACACATATAGTGGTATGTGCTGTTAATATATAGAATCAAGTGGCTCTGGGCCAAAGGTAAAGGATTCGCCGCACAAATCTACGAACGGTCGAGGTCTCTTCACCCTTAGTGCTTCTCATCCCCGATCTCTGGCACCAAAGTTCTCGGAGCGAACGCCGATGACTTATCGTCGAGGTCGTCAGCGCAGAGAAAAAGTGCTGCTGAAGAGCACATTAACAGAACCATGGAAAAGTAGATTGAATTCGTCATCAAGTTGATGATCGCGACCCGGTCATTGACCGATGTTCGAAATAAATTCATTCATCTCCTTTATGATTCAAAAGAGATCGAGCTTCTTAACACTTGACCCTATTAGCCTTGGATTCACGGATAGTTTCATTGGCATATACGTTATTCAAATACATTGATACCTACAAAAAGTGTGATTTTATTAGAATTTAGGCACTTCGTGATAAGAGACAAAATGCCGCACAAATCTACGAACGGTCGAGGTCTCTTCACCCTTAGTGCTTCTCATCCCCGATCTCTGGCACCAAAGTTCTCGGAGCGAACGCCGATGACTTATCGTCGAGGTCGTCAGCGCAGAGAAAAAGTGCTGCTGAAGAGCACATTAACAGAACCACGGAAAAGTAGATTGAATTCGTCATCAAGTTGATGATCGCGACCCAGTCATTGACCGATGTTCGAAATAAATTCATTCATCTCCTTTATGATTCAAAAGAGATCGAACTTCTTAACACTTG
Source organism: Tromatobia lineatoria (assembly GCA_949699805.1). NCBI lineage: Eukaryota > Metazoa > Arthropoda > Insecta > Hymenoptera > Ichneumonidae > Tromatobia > Tromatobia lineatoria. The sequence goes on from OX453043.1 coordinate 11,920,759, forward strand.
ACCCTATTAGCCTTGGATTCACGGATAGTTTCATTGGCATATACGTTATTCAAATACATTGATACCTACAAGAAGTGTGATTATATTAGAATTTAGGTACTTCGTGATAAGAGACAAAATGCCGCATAAATCTACGAACGGTCGAGGTCTCTTCACCCTTAGTGCTTCTCATCCCCGATCTCTGGCACCAAAGTTCTCGGAGCGAACGCCGATGACTTATCGACGAGGTCGTCAGCGCAGAGAAAAAGTGCTGCTGAAGAGCACATTAACAGAACCACGGAAAAGTAGATTGAATTCGTCATCAAGTTGATGATCGCGACCCGATCATTGACCGATGTTCGAAATAAATTCATTCATCTCCTTTATGATTCAAAAGAGATCGAGCTTCTTAACACTTGACCCTATTAGCCTTGGATTCACGGATAGTTTCATTGGCATATACGTTATTCAAATACATTAATACCTACAAAAAGTGTGATTTTATTAGAATTTAGGTACTTCGTGATAAGAGACAAAATGTTTTTAAAAACAGCGTTTTGAATATTTTTGGAATATTGGTATGTTACGGTATTTAAGGCATTTCACGTTACTTCAGCCATCCAAATTTTGGAATTTCTGCAAAGACTCCAAAAATGCGTGAATTTGAATTTGAACACGTTCAAAAAAATTCAAAAATTCCAAACCCTTTCAAGCTTCTGTTTCATAGAGAATTGAAATTGTTAAATAAATTTCTTTCGACGATATTTCTGCGAGGCTTGTCCGTAGAAAATGAATTTGAAAAAACAAAATTTTGTTTTCGTTTGACAAATAGAAAACGAGTTTTTATGAAGATATAATTTAAGAAAAACTAAAATAAAACATGTCCTGAGAATAATTAAATCTGTCATCGGGTCGCTGGGCAAAAAATTTGTTCTCTACTTGATAACCGTAAAAAATGATAACGGAAAAATATCGATTGGGTTTCGTTATGTACATGTACCAAAAATCGTTGAATAATTTAAAAAATATATATTCCAACCCTCATAATAAACTTTTCGATAAGAAAATTAAAAAATGTTCATTTTTACAACATTTTTTACGATTAATCCTCGCAGAAACATCGTTGAAAGCAATGAAAATAAAAATTCAGTTTTTTTTTTCAACGGAAGCTTGACATTTTTTTATCGTGTTTTTTTTTTAATTTGTAGTAATTGAAATTTACTCATTTTTTAAGTGATTGCAAAAATTCAAAGGATTGGGTGGCTGACGTATTGTGGGATGTCTCGGATATTCTAGGGTGGTCCTATATATATAAATATAATATTTTCTCTTCTATGGAGCTCCACGCTAAAAGAAATCGTCATAGTACAGTTAACTATAAAGTGACAACTATTGATTTTTAGTCCTTTTATAGTTACGGTGACTATAAAAATAGTTGTGACAACTCATTAAGTGGTAACAACTATGTTTGTACCAACTACAAATGAATAGTCACTTTATTGTTACTAATACCATAATTTTCTCTCAGTGCATCCAAAACTGTTTTCTACGATGAAAACAAATTATCATAAATGATTGATAAGTTAAAAAAATATTTAGAAGTCGCGATGGCATGATTGATACATATATTTAGTCAATGGTCTTGTGCTTACATTCTTGTTAGTGAAAATTTCCATGTAGATTCTAGATATCACTGCATTAGTCCTTTGTTCTCTTGTGGTGGTATTAGCTACGAAATAATTGCAACTGCAAAAAATGTGGCGTGTGAAAGAGAAAATTAGCCGGCGAACAAAGAATTTGTTTCAATTGCAATAGTCGTAAGGTTTCATTCCCTAAACGGATTATCGTTGAATAGTGTCTCAAATCATATCTGCTAAAAGTCTAATTGTAAATCAATAGATATCTGAAAACTTTCTGAAGCTGTAGCAAAAAAAAATTTTAGCTTAAAGAATTTTCTTTTTTTTTATGTTCAACGACTTTTACTTTCTATGATTTGTCATCGTCGTTTTGCTCGCAAACTCGGTTACCGTTTATGTAGCAAACATGCGCATAGCCGGATACCCATTGTCCCGCACACACGCTCGCTCACCTAGTATTGCTTCCTTCCTCGCTTGGTCTCGAGTGATCGGCGAGGCGCATTCAATTCAACTCATGAATAACAATTACAAAAATTAAAAAACTCCCAACTAAAAAATAAGCTTAATCAATAAACAAATGCGGTAAATAAAAAATGGTGAAATAATTAAATAACATATCATATCATAGTCGAGAGATTTCCACACCTGATGACAAAAGAATCTCCCGACTATTATATGATACGTTACTTAATTATTTCACCATTTTTTATTTACAGCATTTATTTATTAATTAAGCTTATTTTTTAGTCGGGAGTTTTTGAATTTTTGTAAAACCATTTTTATTTCATCCTTTTTAAAGTAAACACTTTGCCATATGCGCTGTGGAGTGAGTTACACTACAGCACGATAGTGGCGGCCATCTTGTGACATTTCAATATATTCAAATAGGTTTTTTGCACTATTTGCAAACCATGATTATCTAAGTGAATCAACAACTTATCACTTCAATTTATGGAAAAAGACGTTGGTCGGTAGTGATATAAGCGACGTACAAAATTTGGTTAAGTAATTATTTACCGTTTTCGAGAACATTGGCTAAAAAGGAATCGCTGAAATCAGCTGATCGCCGTGAAACGCATAACTCCCGTCTTTTTTGCCCCAGATGGGCAGTCGAGGGTTAAAATTATTTTTGTTGTTATATAATTAACCTAATTGTTCCGCGCATCTCCAGAATTTGATTTGTTCTTGTAGCCGAACCGTCTACAAGTTTTTCAATATTATTCACTCTATTTAGGAGGATTTTTCAGTTTTCATATAGCACATTATTTCTGCGACAAATGCGTCACATTACACCACTGAGTTTGTCCTTTAAAAACAAACTATTCCTCATGTGCTTACTGAAATTTGGCTTACAAATTGATTGTTATCGAACAAGGTTTGCGATTTAATTTGTCGTTAAGGTAGCTATGTCAGTACGTCTGAGTCATAGACACTAGCAACTATGTCAGTACGTCTGAGTCATAGACACTAGCAACTATCGTCGTCGAAGAATAAAATTATTCATCCTTTCTGCGTATTCCACAATTGAATTCATAAATAAAAAAGTTTCATTCAATCATATTACGTGATTGTTTTCACGTGCGTAATTAATTTAAATATGTCATTAAAACTGATTTGACTTATGTCTTGACTCGTCTGCCATTGGCTCTGTAAGCACACGACACATCGTGGCAACACCGCAATATCGAGCGACTGTTCGACCGGCATCGACGTTACCGACATAAAACGAGGTTAGGTTCGCGAAGTTTGTTTGGCAAATCTGATCTGTCATGTCGAATTCTCCAAAAGAAAGACACGACGTTAGCGCGGATCGCGGGAAACGAAACGGCCAATTCATTACGCGTAAAAGAAAAGCGTGGTTCGACAACATTCAAGCAACAAAAAAAGCCAGATACAGTGAAGAATCGACGCAAGTGAAATTCCCACAAAACCAAAAAATTTAAGAAAATCGATAGGTGAATAAATCTGATTTCGGTTGCGTCAATAATTCTGGTTACGTTTAATTCGAAAGAACTTATTGAAGTACAATTAATTACGTCGAATTTAGGATGGGAGCGATCATTTTCATTGCAGAACACTACCAGTATATACCGACCGATGGTAACTGTCGCATAATAACTGATGTGCAACGTTGCCAAACATCGGTGCCATCTTGAACAGCTGGTAGTGATTATTTTCGCACGACGCGATTTCTTGCAATTAACTTGTAATAATTCGCTGAAATGTCCGGTGACTACCACTTTTTATGGGCGTATCGGTTACTTCAAGATCTAACGAAAACGTAGAACTGTTTAGATGTTTTGTATTTCATTTCTGAGATGCTTTTTTCTCCGTTTAAAAGTCTGTTTTAAGTATTTCTCTATATAACGCCATACATAAAACTCTATTTAGAAAAATATTTACTCAATTAGATGTCCGGTAACGTATCTCGTAATTCCTCACAAATAAAAGATGAATACTTAGACCACAAGGTATCAAAAATTCGGACACATCTAACGTGTTTCCCTTCGCATTATAACTGTTTAGCAATTAGGCATTTAGAAATTTTGGAAGATATTTGTTAGGCCTGCAATTTTCTCTTTCACAGCTCACATTTTCCTCGATTGCAATTAGGTACTTTGTGTCCTGATACTACCACGAAAACCACAACGGTCTGTTGCAGTGATTTTCAGAACCCTTACAGTCAAGTGATGTAAAAAAATTGAAACGTATACAAACGTAAACCCTCCGCATTCTGCTCGGACCAAATGAAACACTCGCCTCCGGCTTCTGCTTCTTGCCGAACGAGGACCACAAAAAGCATAAGCCGGAGGCGAGTAGTACTCGTGCAGCTCGGCTCGTGCTCTCTGTGGAACGCGGAGGCTCGTGTGACTCACGGTGCATCCTTCGAAAAATGTACGCATTAACGCACACATATCGCAAAGTATTATTTTCATCACATCGATTATTTACGAAGATGTATTTTTCATTATACAGAAGAGTTTCGTAAAAAGAAAATAATATTGCTCATGCAACTCCGTGCGAGAAATCGCACTTCTCGCACTAGTGAAATAAAATTGTATACGAAATATGCTATTATAAATGATAGTAATTATAATATAATTATAATTAGTAATTATAATTACTATATATATAATATAAGATAATTATTATCGATTTGACCTCGATATACATCTTTTCACATAGAATCCGTCAGCAACATATCTTGATATTTTGTTTACCTGTATTCGATTCATACCAAACTATACATCGGATACAGACTCCGAGCCTTGAGGAGTAGAAAACAATGCAATATGGAAGAAGAAAAAAAAATACAAGAAAAAATAAATTGGAAATTGAATTAATTCTTAGAAATATCTATACCCAGATAACACAAGATGGAAGTGTGACTTCCATGTAGAATGATAGTGATATGCTCTGAATGATTGCATTTCACGAGTGTTGATCTATGTGGCACATTATGCTTGATATTTTAATGCAACAGATATAATGATGAAGGAGTTTCCGAATAACCATTTACTTTATATTGGAATGATAGTTGCATTCTACGAAAACAGTTCTCCCAGAACGACAATGTCGCACTAGCTCGTAGTACACATTTTCTTCCCAGCGTTAGGAGTTGTTTGACGCTTTTTTTTAGTCATAAGAAAGTTGTTCAAAGAGTATTGTCCTATCAGCGTCCCATTTTGTAAATGGAAAGAATTATGTACTGTAAGCATATATTTGAGCTCTAGCGTTAGAATATTTTTAACTTCTCCGTTTAGGCGAATACCATTCTTTCTCCGAACAATGCTCCATTATCGTCGCATTTTCTGACGTTCGAAATCGTATATTCCTAATGTCCATTTCCCCGACAAGCGTTAGTAGTTTTTCAATTCCCAAGTCTAGGCGGACCGAATTTGTTCAATAAATCGAGCTCTATTAGCATTGTATTTTTTCGTTAGCAATTCTCATCTACAACCAGAATTTGTTGCTTCCCTCGTATTAGTAGACATTAAACTTTACTTATTACTCCAATGGTAGCTGATCAATGAATACAATCATATTCGAATGTTATTTTGTTGTTACCATTAATCTCGTAATATTGCGCGTGGTAAGTGGATAACTAATCTATTATTACAACGTTATTTTATTTTATTTATGATTTCGTGTATAACATTCCAACAATATTTTAAGAGACAAGGAAGTCTGAAGGATTTCGGTCAATAGCCAATCGGCATCACCATCATCCGTATTAACTATTATATTATTGTCAATACATACAACAACTACTACTATTTAACTTCAAGAATAAAAAAAAACCAACTACAAATATCCTATTTTTTTCTGCTCAACTTTTCTTTATATGTCAGACAGTTAAACAAATATTCCTCTATAAATAAGCAAGGTAAAATGAAATATCAATTGTTTAATCGAATATGTGACCGGACGATTATTGTTGTATGTATGTACGTCACGGTTAACGCACGCTCAAGTCTTATCACTATTATCGCGTGTTGTTACGTGCGCATATATATATATATATATATATAAATACGTCGATGGGTAGTAAGGTGGATCGAGCGGGGGTGGTAGTGGTTGGTTGGTTGGTTGGTTGGTTGGTTAGAGGATTCGGCGGGGATAGTTACAGTTCCCCTCGTCTCACTTGTTTGTAACGTTTCGGTATCGTGTTATCTTCGTTGTACCAAGAGAGCCGAGCGGTGTAATTGGGTCGTTCTGGTGGGGGTGGGGGTAGAGGTGGTGGCGGCGGTGGCGGTGCCGGCGGTGGCGGCGGCGATGGTGGCGGTGGCGACGGCGACAGCGATGGCATTTGGACGCAGGCGCCGTGCACAAGTATAAACCAACTGCAAAACGAAGCGAAGCTCTAGCTGTGGCTCGTCGAGAGACGTCGGCTCCCGTCGTCTCGTTCTCGCGCGTCGCTCCTTAGATCTCGCCGTGATTACACTTGTCTGCGCATTCACACAATACTCTTCAGCGCTGTAGTAATCGTGACAAAAGTTTCGTTATTGCGGTGTAGTCAAAACGGCGAAGTCACACATTTTCACGTCGAATCACCAAAAATACATTTCATTTCCTCTATGTTATGTGAAAATCACGAGAAAAAATTATATATACATACATATATGTGGATGTATATAATACGCTAATAATGCAATGTGATAAGTGAACTGTGCACCATTTTTGTGATCTCGTATCAATCAGCAAGTGGATATCGTCTGGTTGATTGGATTTCCATGGATGTCGTTGTTATGTTAGTTGAAGAGACGACGCAATTGTCGAACCAGTGCGCCCAGGATCTCCAGGGAACTGTGTTCAAAATATCGCGAGAGGTCGAGAGAAGGTGAATGATGAGTTTGAAAAAAAATTTCACGAGGAAGTAACATTGGGTACAGAAGAACGAGAGAAAATTGAAAATCAGTCGACTAAGAGGACATCAGGTGGGATACAGCTGTTGATATTACAGGGTTTTCAAGTTAGATGAGATGCTCGTATCGTGCACAATAGAGGAAAGTTACAAATTCAAGATTTAGGTGTAGTACCTAAAAATCCCCCTGATCAGTGTCGAAGCAATCAGCAAACGCGACTGAAGAGTATAATGGAGACATGAAAGCCACGGACAAATCATGTGTTACGAACAGCGGGAAATAATGTCATCTGCTCGGCACTGAGTGAGCAATAACGAAGACAAACACAAGGAAGACGATCGGAAACTCATGATATGCACAGCTGACCGACCGGCTAGCCACCCTCGGCGCGGAGGCGGGTGCGAAAGACAGAATAGTGCATACTGCGAACGTGAAAGAGATAAAAAAATGTTGTCGGGTTATTTCGGTGCTTACGAAAGGAAAGGATAACAGTGGGTTCGTCGGTTTATTGAGGCGTACGAATAAGAGTGTTCTAAACTGTGAGTGTGCGTGTGTGTGTACTGTGCAGCAGAATAGCGCAGCACGGTAAACGTGGTAAGCATTGATCGTGGGTGCCGGGTGCCTCGGTGATTCTCAGTTTTGGTGGTATACGCTCGACTGCAACACCACGTGCCTTTCTTTATCCTCAGTTAATGTGTAGCCGACGCGGTCCAAGCTCCCGAAAATATTGCTTCTGTGCCTCTTCATCATTAACTGATACAAGAAGAGATATAAACAAAAAAATTCACATAAAAAATTGACCAAAATACACAATACCATAAGAATGAATAAGTAGATAAAGAAATTCAGGAAACAACGTTACATGATTCTTTGATAATCGCGATTGCGTGAGAATCGATGCCACTATAATAAAATCCAAGATCTCCCAGCATCAACGAACGAATTATCAGAATAATACCTTTAATGTAGTAAAAGTGAATGAGTGGAAAATTCTATTACGGAAGTAAGAACAGAACAAACAGTAATTCGGGATTCTAAAGGAGAGGCAGACTCGCATGGTCAAATGGGCAGGGATGAGGTTCGAGTCGCGGAATGAACTTGTCGCTAGTCATACATAGATTGGAATTTTCAAAAGCTTCATTCTATTGAAAGAGCAATTGGGTGATAGTAGAAACGAATGTGTATAATCGGACGATCACGAAACTTGTAAAAATGTACTACCAAGGCTGAAAAATCGTCACAGGCCGAAAGAACCAACAACCAAAAGTCAAAAGCAAAAGTTACCATCGGTCAGTAGAAACGGACGTTAATAATCAAGGAGATTAGGAAGAGGATCGGGAAATGACGTTGTGGATAGCGACGAGGAAGATAACGATACGGAAATGCCCACGAATATCACTTGGATCCCGCAAAGTCGACAGAAATTCATGGGGCGAATCGCCCAGTTTTCTGCAGCTGCAGTCAGCTATCTTATCGTCGTCCTTATTCCCCTCAGATTTCATTGTGACAAAGAGGACATCGAGATCAGGGCGCAGCACCAACGACAACAACGAAATCCTGGAACATCCGGAAGTCTGCATTATTAATAGAAATAACAATAATACTAATAATCATAGAAGTAATATTGATAATAACAATAATAATAATGATAAAGCGACGACAATCGACGTAACGAAGACATCATCCTGCGGTGTTCGTTCCTACGGCGAGCGTTTCGTCGCTCAATTTTACAACCTAATTATCATGCCTGCTGCCGCTGCTGCCCTTACGCCGCTGTCGCAAGCTACAGGACTCGACTGCTGCTATCAGACTGAAAATTCACCGGGATCATACAAGAAAAAATAAGGAAAAACCAGCGATTATCATCGAGTGAATTTTCCCTTGTTCGCATTTTCACAGATACAAACTGTTTATTCTACTATACGACTGTTATTGAGCAAACAAAAATAGATAAATAAATTCTTTAATATTTGTGTATAAACAAAATCGTATATGCTGTGTGCGCATGTCGTCATGCCGCTTTTTACACGAGGATTTTATCGATAGCAAAAAAAAAACTCGTACTCTGGATAGTCGAGACTCACTTGAGGCCTACGCGTATTAATATATATTCATTGATACATAATAACAACAATAAGTATTTCAAAATAATCTTAATCTCGATAATCATCAATAACAATATCGAATACAAATTTTAACGAAAATTAATCGATTATTAATTTACTATCGTAATTATAATGATAAAAGATAATAATAATAAAAAGCCTCGATTAGTGCTCTCTGTCCGTAAGAATTAATCATGCTCAATTCGTGCTGTGCTTTTTTATTACCGTACAAGAAAACCTCGTGTCTTGCGCCGACTCGTCGTAACTTGTGGCCAATCCGAGTGTTTTAGTCACAGCTGGTTGCTCGGTGAATACACAACGTGTGCCACTCCGATACAACGTTCTTAATACTTACCACGAAAAGTGCGCGTTGATTTGTTGAGATCGTAAGTGCATGGTGCTGCCGAGAGTGACGAAGTACTTTCGGTACTGCAGTGCTACTTTTACTCGATTTTCAAGTGGAATAAATAAAAATATAATATTGTACATATATATATATATGTATATATACGTATATATGTATATATATATATATCACTAGAATCACACGCAGATAGGAAAGAAAAACCCAGTCACTCTGGGGATCTCACGCAGTGAGATGCCTGTTAGACGAGGTCATGTCGCACCCAGGACTACCATCATCGAGACCATCATCAGAAAGTTCGATACTCATGGTAAGCATTACAAATAGCGTTTAAAAAACAATAATTTATTGTTCAACATAGAAATAATTCAGTACAAACGTTGGTATTATCCGCGTCAGCGGATATCTGCATAACTATTGCATCGCGAGAGAATCAGAGAAAGATTTATTGGCGAGGAGCCAGATTTTCACTTCCGTTTATTATTCACCGGCCTCGGGGAGGGTGTTTATAGTTTTCGTAGTATCGGATATTATATGTCGAGGTGGTAGAGAAGCTTAGTGTAAATGTCGCAGATATTGACAGGACGAGTTAAGGCCAACGAGTTAAAAATTGAAGGACAATTATTAAAAAGAGGAATGATCGTCGATGGGTGGGAAATTACTGGGACATTGACAATACCGCAGTGAATAGGGTGCCAACCGAAGTCAAGACCCGAGCGTCACAATAAATAAGTACCGCTTAAAGTGCCGTATTTAATTAATTGGCGAACGTAATTAGTTCAAACTATACTATACTTCACTGCTATATCTATCAATTACTATACTTTAAACTATTCAAATGTTTATACATCACTTTAAAATCACTACATGTTATTATTGTGATATTATAATTATAAATCGAACTGTCTTGTAAACTACTTTTTTTTTTTTATTAATGAGGGAACTTAAAACTCTGACTGAGTGAAATTACCTATATTAGTTTCTTGTCTCCTGAGATATCGAGCAAACGAAAAAGTTGCCAACTCGAACGATGCACACTACTTCCTCTTGTATTTGTTCATCGTATACTGAGAATGTAAAAAGAGAAAGTATTGCAATCGAAAAAAAATTAACTCCGGGATTATGATGGAAATACATGTTTTGAGTGTATCGGATTCCAAAACACACGTTCACTTATTCCCGTCTGTCTAGTGCACACGCACACGCACACGCACACGCACACGCACACGCACACGCACACGCACACGCACACGCACACGCACATTAATTGCACGTCGCATTTGTATATTAAATTTAATATATCAGTTTGTCCTTCCTCAATTCGTAAATTGATCAAGCAATCAGAGCGGACGATGTTTTTACAATTCAATTTTAATTGCGAAAAAATATTGCCGCATCCCGGAATCGAACCGGGAACTCTACGTTTCTGGCCTACTTATACATTTTAAGGTTGTTGATCGTCTTCGCCGCAGGGATAAAGGGGAGAGAGGAAACTCTAATGCTTTACCATTACCTTATGTCATCACTACCAACGTATTACATGTTAACTCTTTGAAAAATTCACCTATCCAATAATAATTGCGTGTCAGAAATGTATTTAACGTTGTTTATTGCAAATAATCCTTGTAGATTAAATTGCAACGGATAAATAAGCGATCTTATTATTTGGTAAGGATTACATATATTCGAGTGAAACCTGACAATGTTGCTTGGAAGTTTTGAATATCAGCGCTTAAAGATTGAAGCCCATGTTGTCGGTACACGTACTTAGTCCAATCGCGTATCGCATCGTGTAGTGACGTGACAGCTGCTTTTTTTTCCGGTTAAACGTCTGACATTATTCCCCGTGATTCGACTAGCACCCCGAAAAAATATCATTGGAAAGGGCGTTTTGTTAGTGCTAGGGTATACAATCAAAATATTGCCGTATCTTGTGCGATGAAAAGAAAACTATCGTCGCCAGAGGCCGAGCAAAGTTATGGTTTCATTAAATGTTTTGTTCTGTGGAATGAAAAGTATGGCCGTTGTTCGTTCAATATAATTCTCGCGCGCTTCTTCGTTACCGTTCGTGACGCCTGCAGCAGATACGGTGTTGACAAATTTCATGAGCAGCCGTCCCGCCTCGTATTATGTTCATTGCAGTTCCCCTAATTTTTGCGCGGATTCTCCGTTAAAAGGGTGATAACCATATAATGTCTTTATGGATTCTGAATATTCGTCTTTTTTATCTATATGGAACTCGTTTTTCACGAGTGCGAGCATAGCATGTATGGAAAATTTCATTCGGTACATGCGATCGGCAATACTTTGCACCGTATACCGTATACATTTTTAAGGATGTACGATACGTACAGTCCCGCCAAAAGTGGGTTTCAGAGACAATTTCGATCACTTCCCGATAGGATAAAAATCGGAAAAAAATAATGCGTACAAAACGTGCTGAAAAGATTGAACTGTTTTGACAAGAAAACTTTTTTCTGTATGTGATATTAGGGTGTGTCATGAAAAAATGTAAAAAATTAAGAAAAATCGAGGAGAAAAAATCAATAAATCATCGAAAAATTGTAAAAGAAGAAAATCATAAAGATTCCAAACAAAATGTCAGATTCTTTCGAATATTCAGCGACATTTGGACATGTTTTCTCGATTTTTTTCAATTTTTGAAATTATTTTCAAAATTTGTGACCCAGTCTAAAAAATTGTTGGGTCGCTCCATAATTTTTTTCTTTCTTTTTAAATTTTTTGATGTTTTATTGATTTGCTTCCCGATTTTTGGTCAAATTTGACAGGTTTATCGAAAGTTTTGAACAAAGCTGATGAATTTTTTTCATTTTTCTCTTGAATATTCGATCGAATTCATTATTATTTTTTGTAGTTACAAACAAATTTGAAACTTCCGTTTAACGGTTGAATGAAATTTTACTTATAATTAAACCTCCCGACAGACAATGCCTCCAGAATTGACCTCAAACTTCAAACTACAATTAAAACTGATCTTACAGGGCGGAGAGGGCGATATCCTGAGCTTCAAAAATTCATCACTAGAAAACTGTCGATTTAAACGAAAAATTTGTAAGCTCTATCTACGTGTTAATAAAATGGAAAATCTATTCATCGTTTGAGCTACCTCTAAAAAAATGTTTACCTTTAAAAAAGAAGAGTTGCTTAAAGGTACAAACTATAGATTAAAACAATGCAAAATGAAAAAAAAAAAAAAAAAAAAAAAAATTTCTGCCACACCCTAATGTGATATGCTCTATCCATTGTTACAGCAGTACATGATAATTACATATCGTGTTATTAATCAACAAACACAATAGATGACACATTATAATTATTTTATTTACCCGATAAACTTGTTGGATTGGTATAGTACAAGCTTGTAACATCCACCGCAGGGATACCGCTTGAGGCAACACTCCTATAATATTCTCTTTCGTTTTTTTTTTTTCATTTAGTCTCTCACTAGCAGGAGTGACACAATGCATCGCGTCAGTGGCAATATCTCTCAAGAAATGTGGTCCGGATACTCTCGCTTCGTAGACTTCGTACTGCCCGTCTTTATACATATTTTTTTTCCACTCTTTCAATGTTCCTGTGCTAAGGGGCAGTGAGCAAAAAGTTTAATCGCAACCTACGTTGTTGACATCTATATCTATGTATTAATCTTTTTTTGCCATGGGCTGCTGTACTGTGATGATTCGGGCGTGAATGATAACAAGTGAACAAGAAGAAGAAGAATAAAGGTTAGAGGAGGGTAAAGCAGGCGAGCATCGTATCGGTAATAGGCATTAACGCGATAAATTCTTGTGAAACCCTACTAAGGCAAATTTATATAATAAAAATATGTATGCCAGGCGAACGGCAGAGGCAAAAGGTGGCAGAGGGGCGGGGGAGGGCGGTGGCTAGAGAAGAGGTTGGGGTAGCTCGTGGTTTCTTGACACTCTGTGCATGGCACGTATGTCCGCCCGTGTATACGTCAACCCTTGGCTTCTAATCTGACGTGCCAGCTGCGCTCCCCTTTGCCTATATCTATCGTATTTTACTATTAATATGCGCTATATACACTGCTGCAATACTCGTAAAACAAGTGACCCACCTGTCCGAACAACTTAATGTTATGATTTTTTTTTTAATATTCGGGTGAAAAGAATTCTAGCAATAATTTACAGTTGTAGTCCTCTAATTTTACAGTTTGAGCACCCGTTTGCTGTAAGAAACGGTATTTTGCAGGAAAGACTGACAGAAAAATTGTCTATTCCAATCCTCGAAAGCCGAAAGTGCAGTTCTATTTACTTATTTATAATGACTTTCATTATCACACCAATGAGACTTCTAATATTAATAGTAGTTGAAAAATTATAACGTTTGTTTATCCTAATCTACCTAATGACGGATATGCAGATAGTTATAAACTTTGCATATGAGGCATTCCATACGGTTTCGAACGGCCGAAAAGTTGTCCACTCTCAAAAAAATTGAAATTTTGTCAAATTATTGCATTGTTTGAAAAGGGGAAGTGTACATTTTTTCAAGATTTTTGGATCGCAATTTTTAGAGTGTTTTTTAATTTCAAAATTCTGTAAATACCGTTATATCTTGAAAAAATACGATTAAACAGAAAAATGTTTCAGACAAAAAGTTGTCGTTGTGTATAAATTTTGTAAAAAAAATTTTGTTTGATTTTTTCGAGTTTAAAAAATGACCATTTTCATAAAAAATATACGAAAATAATTTTTTTCGGTCGGTATGTCACTTTCGATTTATCTCAAAAAATTTCAGAAAATACTCTGAAGTGTGTACAATAGCACGTATTTTTTTAAGATGACTCGATCAGTTGTTCCAAAGTGATGCTTTGTTTTATTATTCTAATTTTTATTTTTATTTTCAGAAAAATCAATTATTATTAAAAAGTATTGTCTCCCAAATTGTTTCTTTCAAATTTTTAGACAAAAGACCATCTACAATAGTATAATATTCATGTTTTGGAGCTTATTGGAGCATAATTCACCGGTAACGTAGACGGAACTCCATTGGACTTGTTCGAACACTATGCTATATATAATCACTCGTTCAAAAAATTCTATGATTAAATTAATAATTTTCTGTCCTAACGTTATATTTTTTCTTATTGTTGTTAACATTAATCGCAATGTAAGAACTGGGAAAAAGTGAAGATACCTACTATAGGTATAAAAAAATATACTTTTCGATAATTTTCCGAGTATACTTTTTTTTTTCCATGGGGGCACTCGACACGGGAATGTCGTCTATGAGTTGACATAACCTCACAACTCACGAAGATATTTGAAGTGGTTATTTAAAGTTTGCACGTTAATGATAACACTGATGTATTTTTAATCGATGGAAAAAAATGTTTACAGAAAAAGTTTTTTTTTTCAAGGAAAAATATGGACAAATTTTGCGATTTGGATATGAACGAAGCAACGGAAAATGTTCCAGCGATTCGAGTTTCCTTTTCCCTCATAAACTGTCCTTCATATCATGGGAATGAAATCATATAGCAAATTACAAAACATCGTTCATGGTATTTGTTGGAACTCTACTACCTTTTTACGCTTGACTACATCCAATTAACTTTATTAAAAAATGGTCATATCCAAATCTGTGGCTCGCTCATTCCATGACTTGACACTTGAGTCAAATATGTGAGCTTTCTATTTCATTGTATAAATTTAAAAATAAGATTTTCCTTCAACCGTGTCTATCCGCAACGATGAATGAATTTATTTTCATTACGATAAAGTGTATAATTAATTTTCCTAATGGCATTCTTATGGTCAGAAATTAAATGGTCAAATGACTAGTATGGCTCGCTGAAGTTTCCTTAAGTATAGTAATAATAATTATTTTTTAGTTGACGTGCAGTAAGATTAATTTTTTACCGAGTAGCAATTTTGCATAACCAATGATAACGATCGAGCGTTAATCTTATATAGCGAAAGCAACAATTGGTAAGTTAATACTTGGCCGAATGATGACCTTTCATCGGCAAACCAACTATTTGCAAGCTACTACTCAGTTAAACAGTGGACTAAAATCGACAAACCTACAATTGGTGAGTCATTATTTGACCGTGCATTAGCTTTAAATCAGTAAACCAACTACTGGTCAGTTAAAATTTGGCCGTACATTGGCCTCAAATTTGTAGACCAACAATCGGCAAGTCTATTCTCGGCCAAGCATTGGCCTCAAGTCGGTGAACCAACAATGAGCAAGTCTATTTTTGGCCGAGCATTGGCCTTTAAACCGCAAGCTAACGATTGACATGTCGATATTCAGACCAGGATTGGTTTGAGGTTGCGAAGTCGCGATAACCGTCATCCCAACGTTGACCTGAAAAATTACCAATTTAGCTTTATCGACCAAATCTACATGGGCGAGATATGCGTAAATATGTTTTTTGGAAGCAGAAAATGTTATTACATAAAAATTGTAGATTCGATATATATAATTTTTTTCAAATCGTAACACTTTGCCTTGTTAAATGTTGAGTCTTTACATACTACATATAAAGGATAACTTTTATTGGTAAAATTAACTAAATTATTTATGTAGTAATTAGCCTTTCAAAATAGTTGTTTTTTTTTAACAACGTCTCCGTAAGGAAGAAATATATTAAAAAATATATCTGACATATAGAACTTTTCAGACCATAATATAACGAAAATATTTTTTCATTTGATTCCTTTGATTCATTTTAGATGTATCCCAGATATATTTTTCACTCGCATATATTTCGTATATGAGGCATTCCACATGACTACAGCCACCCCCAAAGATGAAGAAAATTCGAAAAATGTCCAAACATCAGGTTCAGTGGTTATAATGGATACACAAAATTTTGATTTTAATTTTTTTTTTTCTGACGAAATATGCTATATTTTTCATTTTCCATTTAAGCTATGATATCTCGGGAACGTCGTATCGACATCTAATAAAAACGAAAATGTGCGTTTTTTAATGGTCCACAAGAAAATTATCAATTCAGGATTAATTGTATAATTCCAGACCATATTTTACTACAAAATTAATGAAAATTTTTTTTTTTTGCGAAAAGGACTTCGGAAAGTGGCAGCGAAAAAATTGTTGCCAATTGTGTATGAAAATCTTCACTTTTTAATACTTTTTTTTTGGGACCGTGCAAAGTTTGAAATATTGCATTTTGAAACATTTGAAAAAATACAGTTCACGAAAATGTACGCGTTTCTGCTCCGGTCGAGACATTTGCAGTTCTTTTGTAGAGTGCAACTCAACTTCATATCATTTTTATATAAAATAGTGGTGAAACAAATTAGAAAAAAATGATAAAAAAGGATAAAAAATGAGAATTGGAAATAAACGACAAAATTTTAACGCCAAACTGCTATAACCTTACGATGATTGTATTCTCAATAAATCGGCCTTTATCCAAAATATTGACCTGTACGCAGAATACGAAAAAATACATATATCGGTTTTATCATGCCAGGACATGATAAAACTGATATAAAAAAATACATATATCAGTTTTATCATGTCCTGACATGATAAAACCGATATATGTATTTTTTTAAATATTTCAAACTGCGATAACTTATGAACTTTGCACGACCAAAAAAAAAAACAATACTAAAAATGAAGGATTTTCAAACACACTTGGCAACAATTTTTTCGATGCCATTTTCCGAAGCCCTTTTCGCAAAAAAAAAAAAAATTTCATTAATTTTGTAGTAAAATATAGTCTGAAATTACGCAATCAATTCTAAATTAATTATTTTCTTGTGGGCCATAAAAAAACGCACATTTTCGGTTTTTGAGATGTCGATACGATTAATCGTTCCCGAGATATCATAGGTTAAATGAAAAATGAAAAATATGGCATATTTCGCCAGAAAAAATTTCAAAAAAATTAAAATTTGGCGTATCTATTATAACCACTGAACCTGATTTTTTTACATTTTTTCGAATTATTATAATTTTTTTGGGTGGCTGAAGTCATGTGGAATGCCTCATACATCCCAAAATATATCTCAGGTATAGCATTTTTCGGACAGATTTATGTCATATATTTAAGATATATCTTTGAATATATTTCAGATGTCCTTTTTTTATGGGGGGGGGGGGGGGGGGGGGGGGGGGGCTCTATTGCCGATGCTGAGGATACGGAAGTCTGACTTCGACACAAGTACTATAATAAAAAAACACCTTCTTGGACCAGAAGCCGACTAGATAACCGGTGTATTCAGTGGCTTCTGATACATTTAAATAGACGGGGGAAAAACTTAAGGACGGTAGCAGACACACCAAACACTAAATGCCAGAGCATCAAGTCGCCACGCGACCTCGACGCGCGACCGCGAGCTTGCTGACCCACTTCCATCCTCACTCGTACTGTACAGTGTTCTTTTTTTCTAATTTACTCTTGCTTTTTTTTTCTCTCTCTGTCCTTCTTATCCGCGAAATAATCTTACAAACGCACACGCACACACATTCGTTAGTCGACCTAACCGCATTGACGAAACTGCGGCGAGTTGACGTCTGGAAATCACAATAAAGCTTCCGCCTTCCATTCAATAAACAAATTTCGGTGAACGAAAAATAGTGAAATAATAACCATTCGCATATATTTATCTGTGGACTATATGCGCAATATGCGAATAATTAAAATATGAAATCCATAATTATGAATTTTTAAAAACAACTGCAACATATTATCCAATATGTATTGATTGCACTTCATTCAGATTGATTACTGTCATTTTGTATTAAAATGGACTTACTCATTCAATGGATACCTTTAGGAAATTGTAGACTGCAAAAATAGCTATTTGAAAAAAACCACTATCTACTTGAGTCAATTATTAAATTCACATTTCAAAGACATGGTGTATGAAAAACTCGAAGTTATCAGGACAACCTCTCAACCTCTTGTCTTTGGTTGGACGGTTGGACAAAACTTTAGAACACGAATTAACTTTTTTCTCATATGGTGTTTGTTACAGGTTTGAAAAATCTAGAGTACACATAAATCTGAGTTAAGTACTGGATAATCAATTTCTATGAATTCATTTTTTTTAAACAACCTATCAACACATAACAATTGAAGAAACTTCTTGTGCATTGAAACCGAAGTACACTTTATTATTCGTCTAGGAGTTATGATGATAGTTTATCTATCACATCAAGCGACGCAGTATCATACTAAATGATTTTGGAAAATTGCGTACCATTGAATCATGCTTGAAAGATAACAAATAAAAACAATTAATTTTTACCATATAACATAGCTAACACTCCGTTTAGCTTAGAATTGAAAAATCAACCAACAAACACATAAAGTCACTGACTTTAGTTTATAAATTGTCAATGAAGCTGGATGATGTTGAGTCTTCAGTAAGAAATTAAAGGCTGTATTACAAAACTAGATTATGCAAATTTTAGATAATAATAACTTGCATGTACATTAAAAAAAAAACGATTGAAGTCGCCAATATATCGTTTTTTTATTCACGTATTTTTTGCGACTATCCTCTAAATTTCCCTCACAGAAAAAAACTATTGGAGTTGCCAAAATATTAACTATCGAATAATGACTATTAGTTTTGAATAGTTCTCACTATTGAATAATATCTCTAAATATATCTAAATATCGCTATCATTTAATCAATATAACATATGAATCTTGAAAAAAAATCGGCTTAAATGAGTCGCTTCGCGTAAGAGATACTGCAGCAGCGTCTTGTCGGTCGGTAAAAAAGAGGGGTGAATGTACTTGTCTTAGGACGCATCTCTTGATTCGGGAGAACAGTGGTGAACGCCCTGTGTATGAGTATTGCCGCGAAACTCGAGGTCATAACCTCAGAGTGACGTTTTTATTTTTCGTTCATTCTCTGCCATTTGCCGAAACTTGGTTTACAACCTATTCCGCGTGTGATTCAGACCCAACTACTCGGCAGATTGGATCAGTTATCGTCTTATTCTCGTCTTCATGAAATAATACACGAAGCGGAGCAAAAGGTCAAAATACGTATTACATTTTAAGTGAAATAATTATTACAGAATTAAATTTATGCCATTTTCTAAATCAGTGATTAATGTTGCTTTCAGAATGAAAGAAAAAAACAGATTGCTCCACTCTATCGGTGTATCTTTTTATGAAGAAGAGAATAAAATAGTTGAGTCTGAATCATGCGTACAGTGACAAACCAAAGAACTTTGCTTGAAATTATATTGAAAGCCATACACAAGTCAGACGACAGTAAAAGATGCTTTCATCGAGTACTTACAAAATAGCTCGCTAATAACTTTGATATACATTAGAATTTGAATGATATCGAATTCCAAAATCCCATTTCTTAGGTCAGACCTTCTCTCCTTAAAAGATCTTCGACGATTTTTTTTGGTACATTTATTTTCGCTGGTTTAACCCAATAATAGTTCGACATGCTGATTGCGTGACTTATACATCAACGACCCTGACTATCTTGTGGGAAAATACAGTATACATGGCGTAGCTACCCACTCGTCGGCATCAGTCACTACTGGGCTACTACTGGGTCACTGCCTAGTCACACTGAGAGAAAATTATGGTATTAGTAACCATTAAGTGACAACTATTCATTTGTAGTTGGTACAAACATAGTTGTTACCACTCAATTAGTTGTCACAACTATATTTATAGTCACCATAACTATAAAAGGACTAAAAATCAATAGTTGTCTCTTTATAGTTAACTGTACTATGACGATTTCTCTCAGTGCACAGAAAACTCGCTGTGCTCGATACAAGTCTATTGGCCACCGTTGGTTACCAGCAATGGGCCACATGTGGCAAAATGCCGTCAGCTTTTTTATAGAGTGAGAGAGGGAGAATTTGAAATTCTTGCTGACCGTTGTCAACTACGAAGATGAATGGAGAGAGTGACATGTGGGGACAACTGTGCCAGTGACAGTATCGGCCGTACGAAAGATATTTTGGCACTTCAATAAATTCATCCTCTACCCTTCCAACCCTGCCGAGTCTTTCTTGTCACTCGCTTATCAATTTTGGCTTCCAGCCAGGCCACTATTTATAATTCCACTCCCGTTTTCATACTTTTTACGTTCAGTGGTTGCCGTTCGAGACTAACGCCGATCCATTAGTGGCAATATTTAGCTGAGGCATGGGAAAATTCTTGGGCGTGAAAGCTATCGCTCTGCCACTGAGAGATCATTAGCCTGCCAGGTTCTTACTTACAGCTTATGCTTAAATCACGACAAAAGCTCCCGTCACCTCTTCGGGCAGCTTACACAAATTATATGTAGATCAAGAGAAGATGGTAGAATTACCAGGATGCCCGAAAACAATTGATTTCGTGCATTCGGGTAATTCTACAATATTCAGAGAAATACAATTTTTAACTTATTAACTCGAATAACAGTGTGTAAACGGACGTACTCATATCTGTTCCTAGAAATCAAGACTTATGGACAGCTCTCTGAATTAAATAGTCTCTGCAATAAATCTCCACGGAAGTAACGACGATCATCGCTTCCACGAGTTGAACATAACCTACTCGCTGGAGTTACGCGTATGATTTTTCGTGATGGCTGCGAGAAACATGAGTTTGTTTTTAGGGAGGCTTAACGAGGTTACACATCGCGAAGCCTCGGTGAGGAGTTCAAGAGAGAAAACTCCTCCAAAATAAAATGGCATACTATTTTATATATTTTATGATTGGAAGGTTCCGGCGGGCGAACGGTCCAGGGGCCACTGTCCCCGGTCAGGGGGGGGGGGGGGGGGCAGGCCGTCATAGAAAGAAACGCAACCGTTTGGAGTTTTGTTTCTTTCAATAACGCCTAAATGAATTAAAAGATCAGTTAATGCAGTTATTTATATATATATATATAAATAAATAAATAAATAAATAAATAAATATATATATACACACATACAAACACATGAATATATACATCCGTCTGTACCGCTTGCTAGAGTTTTCGAAGTTAATTTTGCGCTTTTGGTATTTTGTATATGTACATGAGCAAAGAGTATACGGAGTAAATATAGAGCTGCCGAAGCTTACTTTAGGCAGAAGGAGCCGAGGTGCGACGCATTAATACACAGGGTGACGAGGAGTCTATTCGTCTTGTGGTTTATGCGAGCAAAGGCAAGGTCATGCTTGGAGAATTTGCGTGACGCCACGGCCCACGCGGTTTTAAATCGTTTGATGGATTTTCGCTCGTCTTTCACACGACTCGGCGTAATCTGTCATCTCGGTAATTGGTCATTAAGAACAACGACGTGAGAAAAATTCCATTGATAATGAGCAATTGTTAAATTTTAGATATGGGTTCGACATAAAATCATCTTCTACACTCAAGATTTTTTTGCAAAACGCATATCCAAAATTTGTTATATTCTGCGCATTAAAAAAAAAAAAAATCGAAATTAAAATAAAGAAAAAATCTAAATAATTCGTATGCATTCAAATAAATTAACATATGATTTTCATGAAATAAAAAGTTAGGTTGACTGATAGTTTGTTGAACAATTGTTTCTTTCACCAATTGGTTAATAACATTTTGGGATTATTATTGTGCGAAATCAATATTTTCAGCACGTTTTATATACATTATTTTTTTCCGATTTTTATCCCATCGGGAAGAGATCGAAATTGTCTCTGAAACTCACTTTTGGCGGGACTCTTCGTATCATACATCCTTAAGTCATTGGACTGATAGAAGCATTGCAGTAGTTGAAGAGGCAGTGTGACAGTACATCACTCGTAACTCATCTATTGGAGTAGCTAAAAATCCGGTAAAAATTATAACAAGAGTTTATAAAATAAGAAAGCAAAAGACAAAAGAAGTCTTCCTACTTTTGACAATACAATATTTATTTATCATCTTATGCATATTTAATTTGCCTCCAATGATAAACCCATTAATATATCAATAGAAAACATAAGAGATTTTCACACAAACAGCTGTATCACCGATTAAATATTAAATTGGATCTACCATTCTTTCAAATAGATTTTGCAGGACAGACAGTGCGAAGAAATATAGGTTTGCCGCACTTTCATTCCTGTCGAAATTTTTTTTTTCACTGTCGACAGAGATCTCGACCATGAGCTTCGACGAAGTTGCAAATGGAGCAATTTTTTCGCACCGTGAGAGGGTCATAAAAAATATATAAAAGAGTTAAGAACACGTGAAAGTACAAACGTCTAAGTCCAACTCCACGGGCACCAAAGTGAATCTTCGAAAGGCGCGAAGCCGGGGGTTGTTGAGGCGCGGTCCGCACGTCTAAGTGACATGGTTGGCAAGAGGCCCACTTATATGCAGAAAAGAGAGCCCCGACTATTTCTAGCTGAAGATACACCGCGGGGCCGCAACAACGTCAATTGATTTGCTAAAGTTAACGCGAGATATTTTCATAACCCTGAGGTTATTGGCCTTTGTGGTTAACGAAATGCCTTTGTCTAAAACGACCTAGTCACTTTTAAAATAAATCTACTGGATTAGGCCTTAAGCCCTAGAATAAATTCAGGTACTTTGAGGTTATTTTTGCAGATCTTCAAATCTTAGTATCTACTGAGCTGGAGATTCAAATAAAAGACAAAACATCCAAGGAGTAATTATCAGTCCAGAAAACCGATGTAAAGAAAATTATCGGAAAAAATTATTGGAAAATATTGACGGACAAAACAAGCCATAATACATAAACACACATACTAAGGTATTACGAGCTAAGTTAGAGTTTTATAATTCTGTCTCGCTCGTGTAAGAATTAAATAGAATTTAAAAAAGGCACAAGAACATACTTGATCAAACACTGTACAGATATTCATTTTGAATTAAACTTGTAATGCTACGATATCAACGTCGGCTCAATACCAAACAGTCGTTCATATAAATACCAAACTTTTACAAGACATATTATGAAACTTTTAATAGAACATTATCAGTGGGAGAACTTCGTCCGTGCTTCCCACCGAGGCTCTAATTTTCGACCACGCAACTATACTTATATGAAACTTTTTGCATCAAGTCAGTCACCCGATTTTTCGAGTTACTAAAAAAAAAAAATTTCCGCGCTATTATAATACTAGATTTTTCTAAAAATACTGCAATGGCCCAAGCCGAAGGTGTTTTGTTTTCGAGATGAATCGTTATATTTCGTTTGGTTTGTCGATATTTAACTAACCCCAAAACGAACTGGAAGCATAATAAAATTCTCATTATTTTACGTACCGATTATATAATTATTTTGCAAATTTCCAAATTTGCGTCATGTTCGAATATAGGTTTGGTATTTCTCTTAATCAAATTGTCTGAGCCGGAGCCTTTCTCTATAGAACTGATTCTTGTTAAATCGTAAAATAAAATTGTAATTATAATAATAATTTTGACCGTTTGACAGGCAACGTAAGATTCCGGTCACCTGACAAGCCAAAAATGCTTGAAATAACATTGAAAAATGTTCTATGTATGCCCTGAAGTAGTGCTTAACAAAAAAAGAACCAGTGCTACATAGATAACTCTGCAAAAGATTGATTGAAGATCTAGAAAAGAGGCACAACAAATAAATAAAATAAGTACATAATACAGTCACTGTTTATTTTCAAAGATCGCAGGGTTTAAATTCTCGAATCGTCACAAGCTCTTCTGACGATTCGAGCATTTGACTGTTCGAGTTTATGACAATTATAGAACTTGGCCATTCGAGCTTATGACCATTTGAGGATTTGACTGTTCGAGTTTATGATGATTCGAGAATTTGACCATCCGTGTTTATGACCATTCGAGAATTTGACCGTTCGACTTTTGGCAATTCGAGATTATTACCGGTCGAGCTTTTGACAATTCGAGGTTATCATCTTTCGAGCTTGTGACAATTCGAGATTATGCCGTTCAAGGTTGCGGCCGAGTTGGCTTATGACAGCGCCCCCTGTGAAGCGGAGAATTGTCCTTATAATAAAAAAAAGGATTCTTTCGCTGCAGCGTCAAATAAAGAAGCACTCGCAGTGGCTTTCAAATGAAGTCGCGCTATGGATTAGTTATCGATGAAGAGGCTATGCAGTGAATTACACGGAGAGAAAAATCTGGTAATTTCGAAAATAATATAGTTGGACTGACGATAATTTAACTATAAACTATAATTCCCAGGAGGAACGCCTATATTTTATGGTTATAGCAAATATAATTATAGTGGCAATCATCAAAATGATAATAGTTTCAGAAACTATTCTAATAGTTTTAAATATGCCGATTTGTTGCATATACGATTTAAACGTTTTTTTCCAATAACCTTGCAAGTATCGATTATTGAATCATATTATCATCGCTTCAACCATAAAACATTGCAAGCCTTCCTATATTCGTTTTACCATGTAAAATAGTCGAATAAACGATATGCTTTTCTCTCGGTGTAAGAAGCGAAATCCATTGACCGGCTCGATCTGAAAGCGACTGTGATGTTCTCTTTAATTTGACGCTGCTTGTGTTTACCTACATTGGAGAGTGGATTTTGGTTCTCAGTTCACTGTATATTCTCTGCATCGATAACTATTTTCCATTCATAAGCTTGATATGAAGGCTACTGAAAATCTTTCCTATTTGACGCTGCTTATGATTAGACGAGTCAATGAATATTGCTTGTCGATTTAATGAATATGTATTGAATCTATATATATTTACGGATAACATATTTGTCTGCAAAAGATTTTTCACCGAAGAATTTTGTGTTTCAAAGAACCGGGATTGTTTATTTTAAGGAACGGTTTCTTTGATTCAAAGAAACGATATATTTGACAGCACGTAGGTCCGCCAACGGTTAACGCTGTCGCGTTAGTCATATTGGTTTATTTAGAATTTTCGACACATTTGCGCTTGAAATAAAAATCTCGGTAACTCCATCTAAACTTCCATTACATGTAACTCAAATTTCATGAAGATTTTTTCTACAGTGTGTATAATTCCGAATACATTGTAAAGATTACTTGAAATATCTTTCGAAATTTTCGACCAACAGAGCCATCATCGAGTCTCGTTGATAGTAAGAATAATTCCTCGAATGGACATGCAAGTACAAGTTTCGTAGACTCGATTGCTTGAGGATTGCGAGGGTGTAAATAGATTATAACGTTCGCGTGGACGGCCGGAAGTCCGATGGCGCCTCGAATATGTCAGGAGTATGTGAAGTTTGAGGCACTCAGCACGCCCGGCATTTCCGTACCCCGAATCACCACTCCAAGAATATGTAACTATAGTTATCAATGTTAGGACCGAGGGTGATTGCATTTGTGTGAGTGGAGTTGGCAAGCGTCGAAAGCGACTTGCATGTATGTCCTTGAGAATAGCCAACGCTATTTGTGGTATACGATCATAGACATCTCCATCCCTCTAGAGCAATTGCAGCCCCGAAATCCCTAGTATTTTCTCTTAGTATTTGGTAAACGGAAGTTGCGGAACAATATGATTTTTATTTTCCTTTCTCATCACATACAAACTATGTAAAAAGAGTACTAAGAGTGAGAGGAAGAGCACTGAGAGTCCAAGGTCTTATATCCCATGAAGGGTAACCGAACTTGGCGGATAATCGGCCTAATCTCGGTGCCCAGACTGCCAATATTGGCATATGCTATGGCCCGATTATCGGCCCGAGTCTTAGATGATAAGTCCGGCTCGATATTGGTGAACAATACTTGGCCGAGCATTGGCCTAATGTTGGCGAAGTCAATACTTGGCCGATCATTGGCCTAATGTTGGCGAAGTCGATAATTGGCGGGTCAATACTTGGCCGAGCATTGGCCTAATGTTGACAAGCCAACCATTGGCAGGTCAATACTTGGCCGAGCATTGGACTCGCAATTAACCCAATGAGGAAAACAAGATTGATTTCATGTATTATAAGCGACGTGAAATTGCAAAAATACTATTTAGGAAACGAATCAATTAACCCAATTAGAAAAATAAAATGAAAAATAATAAAAATAAGGTAAACGGCTCAGTTATGCTCATCTTTGGAGCCCAGGCCCATATTTTCCGCTGCTTCTGAATGGGTTTTATCGGATTTTGAAAACGAACTTTTCAGGCTTACGTAATAAATCCTTACGAACGTTGTTGAATAATTGTTTACGTTGGATTATTAGGTTATAATATTGAAATTATCGTTTTACTAACGACGTTCGGCTGCCGCGGTTTTGATCACTTGCCAACCAACGTTTAGCAGTTTCGATCACTTCACGAGTATTAGTTTCTTCACGATTGAAGTTTCGGTCACGTTGCGGACCTAGTTTCGGTTATTTCCTCATATTTTACGATGTCACAGTCGAAGCGAAATTATATTTTGCTTCGGTAAAAAAATCTTCGTTATAAAAGCTCCAAAATGAAACATTGTCGATATTAAATTATTACTTTATGTATTTTCATTTACCTTTTCCTTTCAAAATGTCCAATTGCTAATGAGACATTATTATTAACGAATAGTGTAAACTACGTTCGCGTAGAAAATGCTCTGAACCTTGGCCGAAAGCGCACAAAACTACGTGAACGTAGTTTACACTATTCGTGAATTTGGCTTGTGTAATCGACATTCCGACGGTTTTGAAAGGTTCAGGAATAATCAAAGAATGGGTGTCCGGTCTGATTTAACACATCTGAGTTCCATAAACGTTTATATCTTACTTTAAAGGACCTGTTGACATTTCGAGCGGCCATATTGGTTTTTGAGGGGTTCAGTAGTATCCCATTTTTTACATTTTCTATATGTTTTGAACAGTAATTCGACCGGACACCCAAGCATGAATGTTTTTATTACATCCCTGCAAAATTTGACGTATATCTGTAGCATATTTTCGATTAATAGTGTATACTACGAAATCGCCTATTTTTACCGAGCAAAGTCGGTAAAAAAATCTACTTCAGCATCCCCTTAAGGATGTATGATACGTACAGTCCCGCCAAAAGTGAGTTTCAGAGACAATTTCGATCACTTCTCGGTGGGATAAAAATCGAAAAAAATAATCCATATAAAACGTGTTGAAAAGATTGATTTCTCATAATAATAATCCTAAATTGTTATTAAAAAATTGGTGAAAAAAATTGTTCAACAAACAATCAGTCAAGCTAACTTTTTTTCTAATCAAAATGATATGTCAATTTATTTGAATGCATACGAATTTTTTCAGATTTTTTTCTTTATTTTGATTTTGATTTTGATTTTTTTTTTAAATGCGCAGAATATAACAAATTTTGGATATGCGTTTTGCAAAAAAATCTTGAGTGTAGTAGATGGTTTTATGTTGAACACATTTCCAAAATCGTGATTTCGCGCCCATTTTTAAAAATAAAAAAAATTAAAATCAAAATAAAGAAAAAAATCTGAAAAAATTCGTATGCATTTAAATAAATCAACATATCATTTTCATTAGAAAAAAAATTAGGTTGACTGATTGTTTGTTGAACAATTGTTATTTTTACTAATTTGTGAATAACATTTTGGGATTATTATTATGCGAAATCAATCTTTTCAGCACGTTTTATATGCATTATTTTTTTCCGATTTTTACCCCGACTCTGAAACTCACTTTTGACGGGACTGTACGTATCATACATCCTTAAACTGCGTGTAGCATTAAAGAAGATAGACGTGTATAGAAGCACAGATTCCGTGGTACAATTTAGGCTGGTGTGCTTATGGAGCTTGACAACGGTGACATCGCGCTATAGAGCTGTAAGCATCCCAGCCTTGGTCGTCCCATAAGACCTGTGCTTCAATATACGTCTACCTTTTTTTGGCAGTACAGAGAAAATTGGTTAATGCAATCAAATAAATTAGTTGTGTCAACTAAAAACACTGGTTTATTTCGCCGAGAAAATTGGTTGTTCTAGCCAAGCATACTTATTGCCCTAGCCAAGTAAATTGGTTAAGCCGGCCCAGTTAAATTATTGTTCCAGTTATTTAATAGTAGTTGGCCCGGCCTAAGCTTGGTCGCTTCAACTAATATACATATATAGCCAACAAAATTGTGAACTTAATAGCTTGTTTTATTTTTTATCGCAGTGGCAAAACTTTTTACCAACCAATAGTAGCGATTTCGCAACTCTTAAAATTACTTCGTAAATTTGAAGTTGGCAAAAAAAAAAAACGTTACTTTGCGGTTACGTAACTTTAACGTTATTTGTTACATTGCAATTACTCCGCCAGAAAAAATTTCAAAAAAATTACAATTTGGTGTATCTATTACAACCACTGAACCTGATATTTGAACATTTATCCGATTTTTTTTTTGGGTGGCTGAAGTTATGTGGAATGCCTCATATATATATTAGATTTAATATATTTTTTCCTGTGTAACTAGATTTAATATATTTTTTTTATTTTGAAAAATGTGCGCGAAATCACGATTTTGGATATGTGTTCGGCATAAAACCATCTACTACACCCAAGATTTTTTTGCAAAACGCATATCCAAAATTTCCTTATATTCTGCGCATTTTTCAAAATAGAAAAATCAAAATAAAAATAAAGAAAAAAATCTGAAAAAATTCGTCTGCATTCAAATCAATTAACATATCATTTTCATTAGAAAAAAATTAGGTTGACTGATTGTTTGTTGAACAATTGTTTCTTTCACCAATTTGTTAATAACATTTTGGGATTATTATTATGCGAAATCAATCTTTTCAGCACGTTTTATATGCTTTATTTTTCCCCGATTTTTATCCCATCGGGAACTGATCGAAATTGTCTCTGAAACTCACTTTTGGCGAAACTGTACGTATCATATATCCTTAATACAGGGTCCCTTGCTCGGGGCGTGCAAAGCTACATTTTTTCGGCCATATGACAAAATTCTTCGATTTGTTGCAGATCGAAGCTTCCTGGTGGCGAACGCTCAGCAAGGTCTATGTCACATAATCTACTGTTCGGACGGATTTTGCCGTTTAACCGGCTACTCAAGAGCGGAGGTGATGCAAAGGCCAGCAGTCTGCGAGTTTCTTCACGGGCCCATGACCTCGCCTCATGCGATAGCAGCGCTTCGGGACGCTCTGGTTGCGGGTGTTGAAAAGCACTTTGAGATACTATACTACAGAAAAGACGGTATGAATAATAACACTACTATGTCGTAAATATCAAAATGTGGTATTCGAACTTTCTAACTGAAGATATAATTGTCTGAAAAATTGTTATATTCATTCGGTTTAAAAAATTACTTGGAACGTAAGATATAATTTTTTGTTTTTTTAGTTTTTTGCTCATGACTCGGAACCAAGGTAGTTCCATAATATTTCTGAGCCTTTGTTGCTCAAAAAAATAATATTTTCACTGTACACCTTTGGCGAAAAAATGAATCAATTCTTGAATTAGTAATACCTTTCATATCATCTTTATGTTAATAGAGTTTTTGTTTATCGTCACCCTTCGTCTCGATTTGGGCGCAAATCGCAAGCTACATTATAGCCATTGATACAAAAATCATTGGCTTCCATTTTGACATCCGCCATTCTGAAATTTACGATGGGCCAGGAATGACGGAAGATCTTGACGGTATCAGCGCTGGTGTAAACATTTTAAATACAGCATGCTTAAAAATTTTTTAAATTCATGTGACAAATTGGAGTTTATCTATTCGAAAAGTTGACAGTCCAATTTTTTTAGAACGTCTGTACCGTCAAACCTTTCATGATCCTATTATTATTAATAAATTGCTCTCAGACTGCATCGAACTTATTAAGGAGGTACAATAGTCACTAAGTACAACGACATTTATGAGGTAGTCGTTGTATGCAGAGCTTTGCAGCAGAT
Organism: Tromatobia lineatoria; assembly: GCA_949699805.1. Lineage (NCBI taxonomy): Eukaryota > Metazoa > Arthropoda > Insecta > Hymenoptera > Ichneumonidae > Tromatobia > Tromatobia lineatoria. The sequence continues at coordinate 11,951,009 of OX453043.1, forward strand.
TAGCGATGGCAGAAGTGTAGTAGATGTCGCTGACTGGCTTTTACCAGCACGGCAGACGGCCGAGCTGACCTTAGGCGGTTCCCTGTACAAGAGATCGATAGCGAGCCGGCGTTCCAACGCCATATGCTGGTGGTCTATAATTTATCATTGACATAGTCATATAGGCCCGCATTTCCGCAGGGCAGCGTCATTGGTATACTACTGTGCAGTCTGCAATCTTCTCTTGATAAAGATGCACCGGCATCTTCATCAGATCTCTGAAGAATAATATGCGAATAATCGTATACTATTCGACCACATGAGTTTTAAAGTAACTTGCAAATTCAGCTGGTCCAGCAATCGAATTTTATTCATCCTGATATATTTTTAATCAATTTAAACCTTGTCATGGAATGATCATGTTTTATTTTTTAATTAACATGTAAATTCAGATAGATGAATGATCAGATTATATTTGTCCAGATATATTTTTAATCAATTTAAAAGTTCAGATGGATTAACAACTGTATTTTATCGGTCCCAATTGATTTGGAAATTTACATGGACAAACAATCTGCGCGAAAATTTAAGCGGGGATCGTGAAAGAATATAGAGTCTTGTGAGGTTTCGTCAGGACTTCCAGAATAGGGATGCCAGACTAGAGCCATGTTAACCCAGCAGGATGTCTCTAACATCAATCTGAGTTAGAAATGGTTATTTCAGATTGGGCCCTAGTAAGGAAATCTCAATAATTCCTTATATTATCTTAGGGTTTCCACAATGGTGATGTCAAACAACGAACTTACTAGAACCCGTCAGCAATTACCTAAAGCTCAGCCACCCTTCTACGTATTGATGATCAGTCAGCCAGGCGTTTATCCATCCAAGTATTAAACACTAATGTCAACAGATCGGTCGCTCATCTAAATATTGACCGTTAGGGTCAGATAATCAGGCATCTATCTCAATATTGACCGCCAGGATAAACGAAGCGGTGACCAAACCAAGTACTCATAGATTTAGCTAAGTGATTACCCATTCAAAGACGCTTATGCAAATACTAACGGACTCATTCGTCCACACAATAAAACAAGCACAGTCACCGAATATATTTATGGATAGTAATATCACGACACTGTACCTTTTTCGATATAACCGGTTCATATTGCAGTGATTTATATAGATAGAAAAAAAATGTATAATCATAATTGTATGATCTGAATGGCTGAGTGAGCTGAGGCGCAGGGCATGTAATGTAAATATATTTTCTTGAGCAATCATCATGTAGAGAAAGTCCTATTATCTAATTAAATGGACAAGTTTACGAGATTAAATATGGATAAATTAATATTTCTTATTTCATTTATTTATTTTTTAAACAGTGACTTAATAAACCAGCCTTCATAGGGCCTAACAAAGAAATTAATGTGCAAGGTTTTACTTTGTATGTTTATTTCAAATAAATAAACATCGTCGGGTATTGTCGTGTTTACATACTTGATTTAGCTTGATATCTGACGTTTTGGTGAAGTTAATGCGAAAGAGTTCGACTTTTAGATAATTCAAAATCCCATAAAATCGACATTTTTATATCGGTTGTCTCTAAATTATATATTTATTGAGATTCAAAAGTAAGAATTTTTTAAAAAAGGAAATCGTCTTCAGAATTTCTTTTTCTAACACTTTTTTGAGATGACACAGGCCCATTAACTCTGGTAAGAGTTGAGATATCTAGCGCAAATTCAGTATATGAATAAGTAATACTCAGCAACGTTTATTTATTTAATACGCGTGTGCAAAGTAGAAGTTTGTACATTGCCTCCGTATCATTTGTACTTCATCATAGAGGTAACATCGTAGAGGTAAAATTTATTAAATTTTTTTTTGGCCATATTAGATCCGTCATTTCGAATTTTTGAATTTTGAGGGAGAATCGTAATCAGCAACCTCGATAATCCCCGAGTGCCACGTTTCATCCGATTTAATCAAGTTTTTGCATTCAGGTCGGCCATATTGGATCCGCCATTTTTACTTTCTCAATTTTAAGGGCAGAATCGTGATCAGCGACCTCGGAAACCCCAGGACACAAATTTTCGTGGAGATCTGATTTTTTTTTCTTTATTAAGTGAAGCGCGAACATTTTCTCGCCGCTCAAGGGGTAAAAAAACGTCATTTTGGGGGTGTAAATGTTGATTATGACGAATTAAAAAAATACGTAATTCAACTACAATCTTTTTATGCATTTATGGTTGAAAAAAGAGGTGGTCCTCAAGTGTCTTTTATGAAAAAAAATTTAATAAAGAATGTTTTCGATTTGTGTGTTTTTTTGTTTTTTTAAAAGCGGCCATATTTTTGTTTCTAGTAAAGAAAACTTAATTTTCATCGCTGATTCTGAAAGAGCACAATCGAAAGTATTAGGGACTGTATTTTTCATTTGGAAATCCTTATTTTTTAATGATGTGAATTTGACTTGAAAATGATAGAAAAAATCACAATTCTGGGTTGTCACTGGGTTAATTAAGTTTATTCCAATTCGTACTTCATCACTTGGCGGAGTAACTACTACTAGCCTCAAATTCCGAATGTAACCTTTGCATTCCACAGTGATGTAAATTTTTGAAATTCAAATACGTCTTGCGAAATTCGATTTAAAATCCTGATCTAAACCGCGGGCTACTTGCATGGTTAAAATTGGTGAAACAAGCGATATTATTCCTTTTCCATTTTTTAAAAGTTTTTTTCGATTCATATTGATATTTTTATGTGAGAAATTTGGAAACATTTCGTGCTCAGATATAATATATACATATATGCGCAAATGCGTTTGACGATATTTAGTCCTACCTGCGAAAACTTGATTTTGGAAACCACAATACGTCCACTCGTTTCAGTATACAGCTAGGTCAAAGTAACGCAATGTCTGAGAAACGTTTTGGACAATTTCCTTGAAGAACCACCATACGAAATATGATATTAAATAAGCCTTTGCTGACATCAATCAACATCACTGAAAAATATCAGTGAATAACGCTATCAAAAGATATCATTGTGTTCATAACATCGAGTACACTATTGAATAAATTAATATCAGTAAACGATATCTCACTCAATAACACAAATGACACCATTATATGATATGTAGGAGACAAAGAGAATCCTTAACGAAACAAAAATGTCTCGGTATTAAAGCTATTGGCAAGATCATGCGTTTGATACGGTTGACTGACGTAACTCCCGGCTTCGCTGTTGGACAAGTGTGTACGCATCTCTAGTGCCGCGAATCGAAGACAAGAATAGCTCGTAGGGTGGGCCCGTTGGTGTATTTTCCGCCCAGGCATCGGCCAGGCGCCGGAGGAAAGGACGCGCTACGTCGTCGTTGTCTTCGTCATCGCTCAGGTAGCTCCGTTTAGTGGGAGAGAGGGATTCAAGCTCTAGACTAATGACGTCATAGGACAATGACCTAAGGCACCAAGAAACTTCTCACCAACACATTAGCAGATCTGAGGTGAAAAAAGTACCAGGTTGAATGGATGTCCCAGTTGAATCGATTGCCCGTGATCTTCCTTGACGCTAACGTGCATCCCGAAAAGGAGGAGAGGCGTGAACGAGCCTCGTTGTTCTTGAAGACTTTTATTTCCAAGTCTAATTCTCAAGTAACAATTCAGCCCGCTCGGATTTTAGCTCTTGTTCTGTTTTCGGGACGCCAACAGTGGAGGCTGCGTTGCCTCTCATGAGCTTAAACCGCGACGAGCCCGCGCAGTCTGGTTCAACTTGTAGACGCGGTGACCACGATCATCCAATACGTGTGTACTCAAGCGGATCTGCATAACCCGTGCTCGCGATCATTCAAAGCGTGTGTACTTAAACGGATTTGCATAATCTACGACTTACTCGATGTACGTGTGAAATAAACTCATAAAGCGAGTTTAACGTCGAACGTGGTGTTACGTGGAAGTCGAGCTTCAGCTTCGGAAGCAGTCGTAAACACACATCGAACGAACTGAAAAATGGGCACTATACTCATGACTACAAGGAGGTTCCCACTGGCCACTTTTTTGAAGGAAGGAATATGTCGTTCGGTGACATGGGACTCATACGAATAGGGAAAGAGGGACGTTTTGTGCGCAGTAAGAAAGTACAGCGTCATGTTGATTCTATCGCACGTTTCGATCTTTTCAGTTCTCAATATCTTAAAGGTTTCCGCGTAGTCGTTTGGGAACTATGGACACTCATTTCCTTTACCTCCTTTACGAACAGTTCATGCTCTGGCGATTGGGACACTTGTCTAGGGTATCGGCCGTCTCCCTAGAGCTCGACACTTTGGAAAGAACTCGGGTACAAGCTAACTTGTCAACTTGTTCGCAGTCCAGATTCGAAATAACGCTCCCCCAGAGACTGTGAAGAGAACCCTTCCGGAACACTGGATCCGGACGGGCGTAGTAACGGTCCACGTGACTTGGTGTATCAGTCGACAGAGTGAACTAGATATTCAGCCGTATTGTGCGCTCAAGAGCTCTTTCCGCACTCCAGGAGCTCTGGTTACCGCGACAATATTCAACCCACCGAATGGTAGGTCTCTCATTGTATGTCGTCGAAACTGACAGTCCTATATATTTAGGTGTATCCGATTTGGTTTTGAAAGTATAAGCGTAATCAACGCTTGGAACCAATATCGGTAGACTATCAATGTCCGTACTTCTGTTGTTGTAATTTCATATGACGGACAAATTTTGGATAGAGCAAAACTGCTTGCAGTCGTCATACCCGAGTAGAAATCCAGATACTAGGAATATCAGGTCCTAGCGTGGTAGCCAGATTTGAATGTAAGGAACCTGCCTGGTAACCTTATACGGACCTGGCAGGAAAGTAACGCAGCACATGATCAGGGCCAGATTAAGTTTACCAGATAAGGGCCAGATAGAGGCTGCTCCACCCAGGCCCCTACTTGTAAAAACGAAAATGAATTACAAGATAATTATCTACACTCATCGAATCCAATTTATCTTGCGAGATCTATTAGATATTTGAGTTTATCTAGTTTGCATTACATATTAATTGCTGATAAAAAACACAAGTACATTTATTTGCCGCTGGTGGGAATCGAACCCCGATTCTCTATGTGACAGTACTGCGCGTTAGTCCATCCGGCCATTGACATCTTAGAATGTTTATACATTCATTGTCTATTTCAAGTATACTCAAAATAAAAACACATCAAGACTGTACATCCATTTATTATGACTACGACCGAATTATTCGAAATTCAAACATGATGGGGCGGTCCCCCATCCAGGTGCTGGACTTGGACGGTCAGTAACTGAATAGATTTAAAAGTAATTCTAGGTAGTCATGTAAACGTGAGTTTCAGCAACAATTTTGGATATTTGCCAATGGGATAAAGATGTGAAAAAATCCAGCTCACGCAAGTAGCTGAAAAGATTGATTTCGCATAACAATAATTTTTGAATGTTTTTAACAAATGCCGTATCTAGGTCTTACACGAACCTGATAATGTGAATTTACGGCGTATCCGAAAAAACGATGCCATACGAAGACTGTATGCGGACCTGACCAGGGAAAGTAAAGGTAAATCAGACAAAATCTTGGTCGGAATGCCGCAGAAAGACCTTATTCGAAACGGATAAGGTCGAAGAATGGCAGATGTATGTGAGGTTACCATATGTAAAATCTAAAATGGGCCGGATCCGGAAGAAAGTCGGCATTTTTGAAGTGGAATGCCATATCTCAGCCTTACATGGACCTGATCGGGTGGAAAGACGGCATTATTAAGTACGAATGCCATATCTCGGCGTTACATGGTTATTCACTATTGCCACGAGTCCAACTACAGCATTTAGTAGATGAATGAATAAATAAATAAATAAATAAATTTTTCTGTTGGCGTCGTCAGATTTCGCTGCAACATCCCCTCATGTCACCATCGCGGAAATAGGAATCGGAGCGTCATCGACCGGTTGGTGGGTCTCAGAGGACCCCATTAACTCGACTAACCACTAACTACCACTATCTGTCGATCCTCCATTTAATCTGAAATCTATTGTTTTATTGATCCAGTCAGAAGGACTGAACCGGAAAGTCCGAGTTTCAGGCCTCCTAAAGTGCCAGATTGGAACTACTTGATACCCATTGAAGTAGTCGACCTCTTACGAGGGAGAACTAACTTTGCCGTCAGAAATGTGGCAAATTTGCATCGAGTTTTGCTTAAGAGTCAAGATTTTATTACTTATAATGTATCTTTAAGCTGTTTTTTTAGTGAAAATGAAGGTCAAATCTTCTTATTCTATCATATTCATGAATCTTACGATCTTGCTTTTGAATTTAGTAGCAGAAAAAGGCACAAAGCCTAACTGAAATATATGCAACGTCACTAACCAAAAGTGACGTATTCATGTCTTAAACAGCAGGCTATTCCGATCCTCCACTCGCCGTAGTAAGTCTATATTTAGATCCTCTCTGTTACACTCTTTGTTCGTGACTCTTGAGGGCATATGTGACGATAGCATAGGATGTATGTTTATGGAATACGTGGAGCGTCGTTGTAAGTAAGGTAAGTCGTGGAGGTCCGTACGAATTCGTATAGTTGGAATCGAGCCAAAAGTTAACGCAATGGCAACAGCAGGCAGAATCTTGACTATGCATACCCTACAGCGCACATCACGTCCATGTCATTCGTTCGCTGTTTTCTCTTTCTACGAACTTTTTTTTTCTTTCATTTGACATATCTGACTTATTTTTCTTTCCTGCAGATTTTATAACGTACAGTCAATGATAAGAGTGTTCTCAACCTTCATAGACATACCATAACGATCGGATATCGTAATGGCCCGCAAATGTAGTAAATGTCAACAGTGTTAGGATTGAGAACTGTCACGTCTACGATCCTTTTTGCTTTATCTCGAAAAAAAAAAATTTCGAGATTTTCATATTAACATACTCAGAATCACCTAAAACGTCGAGAAAAGTGGTCTAAAAAATATGTCTGTATGGATGGATGTGTGTGTGTGTGTGTGTGTGTGTTCCAGATACCGAAAATTCAATTGTCTATAACTGACGAACTGTACAATGGATCGAGCTCAAATTCGGCACGCAACTAGAGTATTGACTCCTCTACAATTGACGTGATTTTCAATTAAATCTATCATGAATACACATTTTATAGAATTTTTAATTTAGAAAAAAAAAACGTCGTGATCGCTCTAATTTTCGTAAAAGTTCACCAATATAGCTAAATAGTTCTTTATAAATAAAGACACGTTAAATGATATTTGGTATTGAATTTCAGCGAAATTGGTACAGTGGTTATGATTTTATAGAATTTTCAATTTTTCGAAAAAACTAGTTTTTTTTCTCAAAATCACGTCGAATCTCAACAAATGAATAAAAATGTTCTACAGTCGAAAAATACAATACAGCCCTGTTACGCACGAAATTTGGTGCCGATCGGTGAAATCGTTCGGATTTTATAGCATTTAAAATTTTTTAATAAATGTACACTTTCGGTTACAACTTCCGCAAAAGTTAAGAGAGTAAGATAAAAATTTGTGCTCAATCAAAATGCGATGTGAGAGTGTTTTAACGGTGTTTCATAGCTGCACACAATATGGATAATTGAAGAAAAAAAAAGATGCAAAGTAGAACTTTGCACATTGCTTCCACATATAAAAATCGAAGACAGCTGTAAAAAAGATATTTTTAAATTTCAACTTTCAACAAATCTATCTCTATGAGGAAGCCAAAATAAATAATAAATGTCTTCCTCATAGGGGTAGATTTCTTCTAAGTTGAAATTTTAAAATATCCTATGTACAGCTGTTTTCAAATTTTGTATGAGAAGGCAATGTGCAAAGTTTTATAAATCGTTACAAACCCATTAATTTTGTAACTCCAATTAACGGTGCATCGGTTTCAATCTCTATGTTGCGTGACTTTGGAGAGGTTTAGTATCAGCAGTTAGATAGATGTAAAGATTGTTTTCGTCAGAATATCCTGAGGTTCTATCCCCTTAAATGCGAGTGATGCATCGGAAAACCCGTAGTGGGTTGAGGTAGCTCCAAGAGTCTGTGGGTCGATGAAAAACTCTTTCCATCCTCTTCTCTCACCCACGTGTCCTTCTGCGGAGCTTTCTCTTGGCTCGATTCTCCGTCGCTTTCCCGCACCTCTGGCCCCCGTTTTCCCTCGCTTGGTCGCACCTCCAGCCAATCCGTGAACAGAATGGTCGGCTCTGAGTGCGTTCACCCCCGTCTTGTGCACATGCACCGCCACCCTCTCAACTTCCTTTCTCTTCTCTCCACTTCGTTCCACTCTACCTACTCCCCTCTATTCCTAGGAGGGAGCTCAAATATGTATCTGACGACCCGTTAACCACCTAGAAAATACTCTACATGTTGCTGAAGAGGCAGGGGCTAAAGTCCCCGGCAAGAAGGAGGTAACGAGACCAGACTACTCGAGCTTTTACAAAGCGAGTGTACTCAACTTTTTCTTCTTCTTTCTATAGGTTCCACCTTCTTACCTTCCGTTGTTCAATCCCAGCTGTTTTTGTCCTTTAGGCAAGACAATCTGCAATGAACTATTCCAATCAGGTTCCTTTGTCTGCGATGGCAATGACATGCTCCACAGAAGTGATTCATGAAAAAAAGTGACGGGAAACTCATTCTCCGTGGATCGGGCAATTGTAAATTTCGAAACTACCCAAAACTGTGCGACTTACGATCAACTCAATGGTTTCCTATAATAAGGGTCTCTTGTTTTTAACTTAATTAAGTGCGTATAAATGGTCATCCAACCGTGAAAAGGTTTCCTACACGTTGAGAAGCTTAAATTCAAGTGGACTTTAGTCTCAGTTTCACCTTCTGAATTCCTCCAATGAGTCTATGCAGTTGGCAGAATAGTACGTGCAGTTAAACAGGAAATTCTTATAGACAAGCGAGGCCCGCATCCGACAGGTATTTCCGATGTACATTGCTCGGCTCTCGTCCATTTCCGTGCAGTCCAAGTGTTATTGTGTCCAGATCGAAGAGCTCGACTCTTTCTATAGCTGGCCACGGAAATTGCTCTTCCAATATCACGGAAATAGAAATACTTTGATAGGAATAGTTAAGTACTTTCGGATGAGAGAGCATAACGGGGGCCGCTTATTCGAATAGGAACAAGTTCAGATTGTTATGTATATAGGCAACAGCGACAGCCTCGGGTCTCTTTATCATTTCTCTGGCCGGATGTTATTTTTGCTTAGGACGGAGTACCTCGATTGTGTTTCTCTTTCTTCCTCAACTTGTCATTCTTGCTTCTGCTGCTGCTACTGTTTACTCCTGTCAAACAACACGATAACCTTGACCTGAGTTGAACACGGACGCCCGACAATTAGTCTGTTTTTCATCGTACATAGATTAAGACTAACAGACTCGACTCTAACAGGCTCTAATGGCGAAGCTCATTAAAAGTTTCCCAGGATTCGCATTGCGACGTAGACAACGGACGTTCTTTTAGGGAGCCGACAAATTAACGATCATAATAGCGCCAGGATCGATGGCTTGTGATAAATGCGTCTTTATTTCTTTGACTTTTTTTAAACTGTTGAAAAATGATTCCAGGATGTTTCGAGAGCTGAAAGAACTGAGATATTTAGTACACGTTAGAGGTTAGGAATTTAGGCGAAGTTCTCGCAAAGTAATCCTTGTCAAAGAACGTATTGGTGATTCACAATTATAAGGATAATTTTAAGATGGTTTCGTTGTAATCAGGCTTTGACCCTTAAGAATTGCGGGGACATTACGCGTTCTCTAAGAAACTTTTCGTATGTGATATGTTACAGGCACCAAGTTCCTCTGCAGCGAGGTGATAGCACTGATAAGAAGCGAAGTGGACGACATTTGTCTTCAGATTATAAATTTCGAGGATCTGAGTGCGCAGCCACCACCTCCGCCAGCACCAGCGCCTGCCAGCCAAGCGAACAACAGACTCTCCACTCGCTGTAAGTTTCTTTTTGTAATTATAGTATTAACTTAAATTTCAAAAAAGTAATCGCATAAGCTCAAAAACCCGTTTTGGCCGTATTTTCAATCATTCTGATAAGTACTCCAACTCCAAGCAATGAAAAAAAGTTACAAAATAAACAATTTTTTGTTCGCCCAATTTATATGCATACACCGAGAGAAAAAGTTTCCTTGATTCAAAGAAATCTCTTCGAAAACCCAACCTAAGAAACATTCCTTTCAAATCAAGGAAAAAATATACTTGATCTAATATTATCTTTTCTTTGAATGATGAGAAATTCAATGAAATGTAGTGGCATTGAATTAAGGATTTTTTTCCTTGAAACAAGGAACTCCGTTACTTTGTTTTCAAAGAACCTAATCTATAAAATCGCGTGTCGCGAAACGGCAGACGTTAGGTTAAAAAATCACTCTCCATGCCAGAAAACGTTTCTGTGAGTTTTTATCAATTAATTTTTCACTTCAAATATTTTTGCGTACTGCCTGAGACCGGCTCCCGCTATAAACATTGAAACGCACCGATCCAACCAGTACCGACGACTGAAGCGGCGCGACGGACGCGCTCGCGTCAATCAGTGGCAGTCCTGATGCCGTCAAGGAAATCGTTTCTTTAAATCAAAGACACCGTTTCCTTGAATCAATGAAAACGTCTCTTCGATTACGCTCCTCAAGCAAATGTTTCTTCAAAGGCAATGAAAAGTTCTCTTTGGAATTCAGGGGAACATTTCATCGAAATCAAGCAAATATTTCTGTGAAATCAAAGAAAAAAATTCAATCCACATATTTCTTTGAATCAAGGAAACTTTTTCTCTCGGTGTAATGTTATGTCCGTGATGGCGTTACGTGCCTATAATTTTCAATTATTCGACTCTGAAATAAAACTGCAGCGTTCAGTATGCAGGAGAGTCTAATGAAGGTATCGCTCTTGGTCGAAAACCGAATCGTGTACGTGCCTTTTGAACAGCCGTCGATTCGTGACATAGCACTTCTCTGGAAAAAAAACGTGTCCTACAGTGCTTGCTCGCTGCCCCGTGTGTAACGCGAAAAGACACATTCGCTCGCGTTAAAAGCTCGAGTAAAGCACGGCCACGCGTCCGTGGTCCGTCCATGCATCACGCTTCATATCTGGAGTATTCGTGAACTATTTTTAGTTACGGGGGCCGGCGTCGGGAGGCGCGCACGAGCGCTGCACAGTGTGGCGCGCCTAACCGTTAACCCTGACCCGGTAATAAACGTTATACCCTCCGGTTCGTCTCTATCCTTCTCGTTCTTGTTTCATAGACCCTCTACCTATCTCTATCTTACCCTCGTTCCGCCGGCTTGACTTAACCACTTTTCATTCTTATGCATCTGACTTCCAAGCTCTACATACAATTATATACGCATATACCCATTGCGCATTTCTATATATATATATATATATATATATATATATATAGAAGGTGGTAAAGTGAAGGAGGTAAGGGAAGGTGGTAAAGTGACCTGGTACGCTTTCTTTGTTACCTCCTATGTTTCAACAATTTTGAGAAAAATTATCTACAATTGAGCAATTCTTCAAAAATTCAGCTACTATTTTTTTTCCTCCAAAATTCCGAGATATCGGGTTTTGTTATTATAAAAACTTGACCAAATTTCAATACGCTGAAAAAGAAATCTCTCGAGATATTAGAACTTCTTGATTTTTCATTCAAACTTGAGAACGGGATTTTGTAAAGTTTTATGGCCTAGATAAAAAAATGGTGTTTCGTATGAGATAGTGTATTTGATGGTCCTGAAATTGCTGATGTGTAATATTGGATGTTTCTACTGAAATATATACAGAATTGGCCCAACAAACTATAAGATTGTCAAGCAATCAATTTTCTTATAAATTGTTATCAACGCCTTTAATACAATCAAACTTTTCGTTGGAAATTTATGTGTAATACGTGTTTGGAATACAGGCAATAAAGATATTCCAATAAAAGATCGACGCACTATATAACTGTTGATAATCGACACTCGATTATATATTATTTCTCGATTATACTTAAAAAAATAATTCCTTCGTCCTCATAATTATTCGTATTGGTATCTATAGGGCTATTTCTTCACATTTATCATAAAACTAGAATTTTGGTTTAAGAGAATTAAAAAAAAATCGTATATCTAAAATAGTCAGAATAACAATCAGTTAATTATTGAATCGCTTCAGGTGTATTATCGATATAATCGATAATATTACTATTAACTACTGCGGCTCCAGGCGAGTTCAGCCTCCAAGATGATAAATTGCATTTAAAATAAACATTCCTTTTCTATATGTGTACAAATCAGATGATTATTAATAATATTTTTATTTAAAAAAAGTAAAATATATCTTAAATAGTAGGATATGATAAGTTATTAATAATTTGTTACGTCGTATGTAAAATATGCTATTACATCTCTGTACCATTTCACTCAATTTTCGTCTAGTAAACTAGTACGAAGCCTAGAAAGTCGTTCTACGCATTCTGAAAGCTACCGTACAGTACGTACTCGTCGGAATTCTCAACTGCTTAGCTTGAAATCGATCTAGGCAAGTTGTATTATAGGAATGCTGGGAAAATATGAACGTAGCGATGCCAAATAACCGCAATGTCGCGCTAGAAAACGTGTTCACAGTTGCAACGCGCTGACGAAAACTGAACTTTCCTTGATGTTATATATTCTAGTACACGTTTTAAGCCACCCACTCACGACCCCCGTAATAACATCAACATCAATGTTGGAGAGCTCTCGGTGGAGTGTCCACGTTTTCCACTATGATGCATAATACTTTTTTCCCTACTTCGACTATACCTTCTTGGCTGCTTCGCTACCACTCAAAGCAGTCCTTGATTCGAGCTGGAATGCTTCGTATCTAGAGTAATAAACGTTCTAAAATCACCTTACGTTGCCAAATATTTATGCAAATACAGGTTCTCTTTTGGGCTTTCTACGAATTTGCATTTATAGTTAAATATGCTAATGGCTTTTATTCTGACATTAGAAATACTTTAGAAAATAGTTACCGCTACTAACAATCACTAATGAGATTCAATGACGTTGACTTGAGCAGTCGACAGGGCAAGGGCATCCTTTCGAGCCGGTCTAACCCGCACCGGGGTCGTCGGTCCACCTAGAGTCCGCAATCGACCAAGGACAACGTCCAACTTGCCGCAGCGACTTGCCGATGGGACCATCCTCGACGACGACGCCTCCGAGAATTGGTGAGTCATTTCACTGTCCATTTCACATTTACTATTCTGAATAAGAAGCCAATATTTTTTTTTGGAAAAACAATTTGATATAACGAGTAATATTTCGAATAAACGAGCAGCTTTAACAGCTCATTATGACAGGAAGAACAATACAAATGAAGAAATAATTAATTGTCAAGCCTGGTTAGGTGTATAGTTATTTAATATTTCGTTAATTTTCTTTTTCACTCTTGCACGTGAAGTATGCACTGTGCTCCCCGGTAAATGGGGCAAAAATGAGTATTTCACTCCGTTGGCAGTTTTGCCGTAAAAAGTTACTTTCTTACCTAATGAGGGAATAGTATGACATTTCACTCCCACAAGTTTTCTGTTTCATTTGAATTAATCATGTTAATTCTGTATGTCGAAGAAGGGAAACTTTGATTATATCCATCTTTTGGTTGAAAATATAGTTTGTGGCCAGCGCCGAAAACGGAAGATTAACCACTAAAATACAAGTCTTTTTATTGAAGGATTTGCAAAATTCACTTTAAAAATTTTCAGACATTTTTGTTCAGGGATATTTTTTGCTTTTCCATTGTAAAAGTTGTTAATTTGGCAAACAAGAATTCGCTCCCTCCAATTATCTACAAATTTCCTTCCTTTGAGGACTCGAGATGTGAAACATCAAAAGATTATGTTTTTTTCCAACAGGGGGCTCTCCCCCCAAGACTTGCCTCTTCCACCTTTCTGCCTTCGCCCTCACACTGCGCTCTATGTTACAGTTTCCTCGGGCGCGTAGCGGTCAAAAGATTTCGTAAATATCGAAATTTTCTATGATCGCCGCTTTATTCGTGCTCCGATCAGTTTTCATTTGTAATACCACGAAAGCTTCGAAATTATCGGATATTTCCCGATAGGTTCGTTGCAAACAAATGAACGAGTTAAGTTTTCGAGGTTAAAAAATCACAAGCGCGTAGCGCGAGTGATTTTTCTGGCAAACTGGATTTGTGTGCAGGGAACCTTGAGGGAAATATCCGATTAATTTCGAAGCTCGAGTGGTATTTGGGGGATTATTTTTTCCATCCGAATTACGACCAATAGAATTGCATTATGATACGAAAATTAAGGTTTATGTTCAATAAAACGCTTCGACTGTCACAATTGAATTCAATCTGTCCGTTTGACAGTTGGTTAACGCTGAATGATCTATTGTTTTGTATATATAGCAACCTACAGACAAAATTATCAAAAAATGATCAGTATAATTTCGTGTAAGTTGTACCACGTGATGTCCAATGGAGCAATTCTATTGGTCGAAATTTGGATGGGAAAAATAATTTATTTAATTCATCATTTTTTCCGTATTTACAAACAAATTTGAAACATCCGTTTAACAGTTGAATGAAATTTCACTTATAATTAAACTTCACGACAGACAATGCCTCAGCATTGACCTCAAACTTGAAATTTCAATCGAAACTGATCTTACAGGGCGGAGAGGGGGATATTCTGAGCTTCGAAAATTCATAACTAGAAAACTATCGATCTAAACGAAAAATTTGTAAGCACTTTTTCTATTCCGAATGATCTGTAGATAACGAGAAAAGATACGCGAACGTCAATATATCGTATCTGTAATTTAGGGACATGAATTTATTGAAAGTCGCATTGATGTTCGTATTAATCAAATGGGAAATATATTCATCGTTTGAGCCACCCCTAAAAAATTTTTATCGCGCTAAAATATTGAGAAGAGTTGCTTAGAAGTACAAACTACAGTTTAGAACAATGCAAAATGAAAAAAAAAAAAAAAAAAAAATTCCGATACACCCTAGTGTGTATACAATTTCCAAAATTCAAAAGCCGATACCGCGAGAATCGTACTGGCTACTGAGCTAAAATGTGGCACACATATGGAGCAGGATCTATTCTTTAATTGTTGCAACTTTTCTCAGAGTGAAAGCAAAAAATTTAGATTCCATAAGGGTTTTTAATATTTTGGAAAAAGGATGTGGTCAATGTAACTTCCGTTTAAATTAGTATATTATCCGAAGTAGTTCTTTATGACAGCGCGTGACCTCTTCGTTGTTTGCTATTCAACTTTGCTTGAATCGGTAAAATAGTTCAGATTGAGTGGAATTTTGAATTTTACAAAAAATTGACAATATGGTAGTAACTTTTTCACAATCTCATTTGAGACATCAAGCCGAAACTTACTATGTGAACCAAATAATACTCAGCTTCAAGAGATATATAATTTAGTGATGAACTGCAAAAAATGTTGGTCTATAATAATTAACTTTATCATATTAATTCTGCGAGACTTGGGATATCAAGCCCAAATTTAATCAGCAAATAAAATAATACTCAGCCACGTTTATTTATTTGAGCAAGGCTGCAAAGTAGAACGTTGTATATTGCATCCTCATTATTTTTCGCTTTTTTCAGAGCATCCTCCATGAGGAAGCCAATATCAATAAACATTCTCGATCCCCACATTCACAAATTTATCCAGGTTTCTTTTTGTGTCGTTAAATCCATGTGGAATGTCTCATATTGGGTGTATACTGAGGAATTAAGTGGTACCTCCTGCGATAGAGTGCGTGAGGCGTATTTCATTTTGTCTCCTGTCACTCTTCTTGAACACATATCCATAGCCTGAGATCAGAAACAGATAAGCTAGCATGGTCTTCGTGATGAAATGTAGTCGTCACGCGTAGTAAATCGTGACAATTGTAGTGTCGTATCGGCCGATAGAAACTCCCCATCGCCATTCACGATTTCTTTCAAGAAAAATAACGGACCCCATGTTTTATTTTGCTTATAAATATAGAACTGAAATAACTTTGAAAAAGTAAAAACGAAAGACGACACGATATTAATTGATAGATTTGGTGATATTTAAAAAATTAATTATATCTGCTATTATTAGAAAATTGCGGAAAATCTAGCCGATACAGAAGACTTTATTTTTCCTGAATTTCAACGGCTTGAGAATACATTGGAAATGCTACACCGATAAAAAGAATTGGTGATACCAACCGAATCTGCGGTTACGGGTAGCGAAACAAATATTAGTTCCAATCAACCAAAGATTTCTTTCGCTACGCTTTCAAACGAAATATTTGGTTGATTAAAACGAATATTTCTTCCATTCAACCAAATATTTGTTTCGCCACCCGTAACCGCAGATTCGGTTGGTATTACCAACTCTTTTTATCGGTGTAGAAAAGTTTCCTCCTTACTATTACCTCCATGAGCATTCGAATTAGTGCAAACATGTCCTACATGGTTCGAGACTTATCTCAACCTCCTAAAGTAGCGTACAACAATAATCTACTTTACACACTTACTACACAATGCACTTATTTTTACCTTTTTTCAAAAGTTTTTACATATCTTTGCAATCTTTGTAGATTCTTGTTAACAAATGAGAGTCATGTCATGAAACATAACATAACTGCTTATTTTATAAAGTGTTGGAAACATATACTTCAACTATTTTGCAAAGGCTGAGAGAATTTTATCTCATTCTTTATTGTTGTTAATTTCTGCGTAGAAAATATTTCCTCATTACAAAAAATTATTAACCTAATTATATTGATATTGATATAACTACTACTATCCTAAAAATATGAAATGAGATGGAAAATAGAAAAAAAATGTAGTTTTCATGTGCGATGTGTCGTAGAAATACAGGAGTTAAAGGAAATAGACAATAGCGTAAGACGAGGACTATAAACCTCGAGCAGACGTTAGAATTATAGAGGCGCGTTGAACACGCGACATACACAGTAGGAGGTAGGAACGTCGCGGCTGTCGTGGAGACGAGACGACGACAGCTAAACTGCGATACAGAAGGAACGAGAGATACGAGGCCACAGATACTGGCGTGCAAGAAAAGCTTGGGACACGCGTCGAATGACAGAGAGTAATGGGAGAGGAAGGATCCACCATTGCTCGACCCTGAGGTTTATTCCACTGGCCGGAAGTCACGAGAGCAGGACGGGGGGGGGGGGGGGGGATTGATTGATTGATTTGGTTTATTATGTCCTAGCATGCTTTCAGGCAAGAGTGTATAAACAATACGGTGACCAAAAAATAACTGAATAACTACACTCAGAGAAATGGGTCTGATGAGATTATTTAAATCAATTATGTCGTGTATTTGGGATGAATGAAATCTTATTTCAATCAAATAGAATCTCTTTCGATCAGATGAAATTTTATTTCAATCAAATAAAGACTGTTTCGGTTGAATAAAATACTATTCGGCCGGCCATTAAATAAATTATTTATTTAATAATTTATTTAATGGCCAGCCTAATAGGATTTTATTTGATCGAAATAAACTTTATTTCATGTAAATAAAATTCCATCTGATCGAAATAAACTTTATCTGATCTGAATAAAATTTTATTCATGTCAAATACACCCTATAATCGATTCAAACAAACCTTTCAGACCCATTTTTCTGGGTGTAGAATAAGCAATGGGTAAGAAATGCAAATAAAATATAGAAATCGTAAGCGAAAGGCAAATAATAGAATAAGAACATATAAGAAACTCATAAACTGAAAATTAAACAAACAAGAAGAAAGGAACACATAAGCAAAAGAATTTTTCGCTGCTGTAAGGGGCTGCAAAACGAAATTTAAAAAATGAAAAATACAAAGATGTGTTGACGCAGAAAAAATGAAAACAAGTCGATCGAACATGGACGGAAAATAGAGATAACAACTGTAGAATTGAAACTGGAGATTGAGAATTAAAAAACCTCGAAAGAAAAACGATTATAACTTAACATAGTTACTAGGGTGTGTCTGAAACAAATGTTTATTTTTTACTTGCTACATTAATAAACTATAGTTTAGATACTAATATTGAACCTCATTAAACTTTTTTTCTCTTATGTAATTAATATTTAGTATTTCACTTATCTTTTTCTTTTCCATTGTAAACCTTCAATTACCTTTTACAGCCCCCCTGCACCCCATTCTATTACTATTTCCTGCTGGCAATTTACTCAGCTAAAATAACTTCCAATGTTTTCGCATCCAATATAGTTACACTTTACTGCATTCCTCGCGGACAAAGGAAAAGTGCACAAAACCCATACCGATTCAGCCGTCTATACTTTCGATTTTTCGGTGCATACGCGGAAGTAGCTTGTTTAAATGTAGACATGAAGCTCTTAGTAAAAGAAAGTACCTCGTTTCAGTGTAGACACGAAGGTCCCAGAAAAAGAAAGTAACTTGCAGACGCGAAGGTGTCAGAAAAAGAAAGTAGGTAACTTGCAGAGGCAAAGATATCAGAAAAAGAAATTAACACGTAGACGCGAAAGGGTCAAAGAAATATATGAAGTTGCTTAACACAAGTGTAAATTAGTGAGTCGCTACGATTGATCGCCACTCATCACTCTACGTTTTTCTCATTACTTTCGACTGTGTAACAATACAACAAATACACTACGTTGCTTAAGTACTGACACGAAGGGCTCAGAAAAATTGATCTCAGCGCACTGATAAATGCACCAACCGGTGCACCAAAATGCACCAAGCGGTCACCCACACCCAGAGAAATGGATCTGAAGGGTTTATTTGAATCGATCATAGGGTGTATTTGAAATGAATTAAATTTTATTCAGATCAGATAGAATTTATTCCAATCAGATGAAATTTTAGTTAGATGAAATAAAGTCTATTTCGATTAAATAAAATCCTATTAGGCTGGCCATTAAATAATTAATTTATTTGATGGACGGCCTAATATTATTTTATTCAACCGAAACAGACTCTATTTGATTGAAATAAAATTTCATTCGATCGAAATAGACTTTATTTGATAAAAATAAAATTTCATTCATCCCCAATACACCACATAATTGATTCAAATAAACTCATGAGACCCATTTCTCTGGGTGCATTCAAGTTATGGGCGCAAGCGATGTTATGGGTGCTGTTTTCACGGGACAACAGTTCCCCCATGGGAAAAAAAGTATACTCGAAAAAATATTGATAAGTATATATTTTATATACCAACTATACTTTGGACGAAAAATATGATATATTGGATATAACTTTTAGTATACTTACAAAGTATATACGATGGTATACTAGTTAATAAATATTTTTGGGAAATAAAATATATCGTTTTTATATTCTTCATATAATTCTCAATCCATATTTTATGTATTCGTAAATATATGTGAATGTATATTTTTTCTATAGAAATTATATATATATTTACGTAAGAAGATGTTTAACACTTGAATCAGTTAGAAGAACATTTGGCCAAATTGTTTAGATTCTTTGTCGATATAAGAAATCTAGGTGGTCGAGATTTCGGATTTTTACATTTTATGAGTTGATGCATTTTTTATAAACTACTAATTTACAAAAAAATGTACTTTACGTATATTAGCCAGATACACGTATGGATATCCAAATAAATATATTTTTCGTACATTTGCCAGATGTACTAACGGTTGTATAAAAAATGTACTTTACGTATATTCGTCAAATGTACGTTTGGACGAAATATTGGATATTACCAAGTATATAAAAAGTATATAAGAAAAATACCACGTACATTATTTATATATTTTTCGATATGTCGAAAAATTTACTTTGTTAGCATACTTTTTTCCGTGGGGGTTCGTCCAGTCGAATATGTCGTACCAAGTTATTATAAACGAAAAACCGATAAAAACGGTTGGCCGAGTAGCAATTTCTATTCAAATAAGTGATTTTAAACGATTCCTGTAACTTTTCTGTACATCTGATACGGCATGGATTCGGCATATATTGTCTATAACACACGTATTGCGTATATACACGTATTAGTATAATATACGACGTGGGATGTTAACTCCACCTGCGATGCCCACACGATTTTCTCACATACTTGTCACGATAGTTCGTCAAAGATCTGTGAAATCGAGGGCGCGTAGCGCCCGAGGAACTTATAATCTAAAAGTGCGCGAGGGCAAAGATATGAGGGGGGAGGGGGGGGGGGCAGCTCACCGGTTTTATTTGTAAAAATAGTTGGTTAATTGCTAAGAAAAAGTCTCCTTGAAACTCGATTCTTTAATGAATTTTCAAAGTAAATATTATACTTTTTTCGATAGCATGAAGTAAATTTTCACCATACCCGCGCGAGAAGTTCGACTTCGCGCCCTAGGGGCTTCACGTAATTCGAACTTCTCGCTGCAGATATGGTGAAAAACAGTATACTACCCTCGGGAGTGAAAGTAGACCATCCCTAGAGGTGTAATATACTATTCACAATTCTTTCAAACCTGTGGCATCAGTTTGACGCGCGAGAATACAATTAACGATGTATTACACCTATATTACCGAAAAAAAGTTTCATACGATTAAAATTTCAGAATTTAGAAAACTGATTCAAATGAAACAGAAAACTTCAGAGGGAGAAAGGGACGTTTAGGGAGGAAATTGAGTCTCTAGTCCGGAAAGTAACTCCCTTAGACGGGAAGTTCTCACTTCTGCCCCACTCACTGGGCGGAAAGTACGAACTTTACGTGCAAGTGTGTGAAAAATAGTATATTGCGTCACTCGGGAGGGAAAGTCGACTATGTTCAACCGCGTGTAAGATTACCACCCGAGTAAAAGGCGAGGGTGGTAAACTCGCGGTTGGGGATAGTCTACTTTCGCTCCCCAGTGGATTATACAATTTTTCACCATATCTGCAGCGGTAAGTCCGCGCATTCGAAATTTTGAAAAACCGGTTGTTAAAAAACAAATTCTAATTTCACAAGTGCGCGTGAAATTGCACCGCAAAATGCAGTGAAATAAAAAAATAAAAAAAAATGACCATGCTCCATTCATCAGGTTGAATAACTAAAACAATAATCAAACATATCGAGGAAAGTCATGATAAAACATTGTTCCGAGGGTTATAATGCCCCATGTATTGTCTTTTGTCCCAAACACTCGAAATTGTGATATTACCGAGTTTTTAGTTCGGATAAACCGTCGAAATAATTAGAAAACATAGACAGACATGTTTTGTTGTTGTTCCGACAGTTGACCTCGTGTTAACGACAATGTTATGGAGACTCGGGATTGAAAAACAATGAAATTAATTGTGTCTGTTGTCTGGCGTCGTTTTTACTGGCAACAAAGGGGTGAGGTAGAGAGACAGGAAGCGCTTGCTTTCTTTCCACTGTCAGCTATCCCATAGTCATAGCTATGTGCATTGCCACTGGTTTGCAAGCCCGTTTATATAGGAGGTTCGCCTATCGATTGGCAGCTAGGTCTCTCGGTGACCTAACACTGACACACTTCACCGGAGAAACCCGCACCCTCGTGTAGTCAGCGCATAGTGTGTACTCTTCGCTGGAGGCCTCAACACCGAGTGACCTCCGACGTTGCGGCGTCTATCGATCATTCCCTTAACCTTATGCACGACAATACAACTTCTCTTATCGTTTGCCGTGCTCGTCATTTATTGTTTTCACCTTTTTTTTCCTCTCGATTTTTCCGGCTCATTGGCAAAAGCCTCAAACAGCATAAACCACGATTTACTTTCAAAGATGTTTCTAGAATCCTATTTTTTCATCTGGAAAATCCGTGATCATAAGATAAGCATTTCCACACTCAGAGATATCGATTTGAAAAGTGAGTTACAGAGACGATTTCGATTACTTTCCGATGGGATAAAAATCGGAAAAAAATAATGCATATAAAACGTGCTGAAAAGATTGATTTCGCATAATAATAATTTCAAAATGTTATAAATAAATTGGTGAAAAATACAATTGTTCAACAAACAATCAGTCAACCTAACTTTTTTTTCTAATGAAAATGATATGTCAATTTATTTAAATACATACAAATTGTTTCAGTTTTCTTTCTTTATTTTGATTTTGATTTTTTTTATTTTGAAAAATCTGCAGACTATAACAAATTTTGGATACGCGTTTTGCAAAAAAATCTTGAGTGTAGTAGATGGTTTTATGGCGAACACATATCCAAAATTCGTACATTATATCTGTCTCTAATAAAATCTTACGTTTAAGAAAAGATATCATTTACACAATTTTTTTTTCTTATGACTTTTATTAGATGTCTCAGCCGCCTTAATTAACTGTATGCAGCTTTGAAGAGACCACATTATACTTCACCAGGAAAAGCAATAAACTCAATATAAAACTGGAAAAGTTTACTTGACTTAGAAACACATTCTTAGCTCATGATATACCTATCAATAAATAATACCTTTGATCAATATCTGATGCAACTTGTTTTCCTGAGCTGTCATGTTGAGGACGGCTATTGTTATTGTAATTCCATTGTTCACTCCATACATACAGAGGTTTTGGCTCTTGGCTTATTGACACGGTTGTCGATTGTGTTGCAAGTTCGCATTACTGTTCAGAATGCCATCGAATGAACTTGATATTTTTCTTGGTGGCGAAAAATAATAAATAGATGCGAGTAATTACAAAACAATATTAAAAAGACATTGAAAAATTATATAGATCATTAGAATCAAAATTATAAATCTAATTTAACCGTATATTACACGTGTGAAAAAAAGTTCTTAAATTTAGTAATCATCTGAGTTCAATAAATAAATGAATATTTCCTACTCCATAAAAAATGTTAAATCAATACAATCGAACGGTTTCATATCGTAACAACAAAATTATTCAAAATATAAACGAATTTTCCTTCGAATCAATTTAATTGTAACTCGTTTTAAACCAATCTTGTGTTCTTGGCGATTGCTGTACATTTGAAACACAAACACAGTGATTTTATAAACACAACGTTGGTATGTAAATATACCTCTATAATTGGTATCTACATAAGTTTACACCAATTGCGGTGATAACGAAAGTTGTAAAATAAACATTATTGAATGATAATAACACTGATATAACACTACTATTAATACGCTAATTGTGTCAGTTTTGTAACGCTAAAGTTGGTGTTGATTTTTTCATTTCTCCTTCAGTACTTAGTATTTGTGCATTTATTTTTTAACGCGATAGTATTTATTTCTCAATACACTCAACCTTAAGATTTTACTTCCTTCAAAATAACAGATGACCTAAATAGGAAATGGCTGAAATAGCGAATTTGATTATCTAGGTCATTCTAGGTTAGGACGTTCATTATTTTTAAATTCGCTATTTTAGGCATTCGTTACTTTTGCGACTCGCTACTTTAAGTCATTCGCTATTTTGAACGGTTATATGAACACGAATACGTTTGGGAATATCTGCACACACAAGCGATAAGATTTCCTTTCCAATCAATTTATCAACAAACCACCAAGTTCGCACACGAATAATTAAATAGAACCGAAATGTTGATGCGAATCGTAAATCCTCCAGATTTACAGCCAACTGATTTTTTACGACGTACAAGTGATTGACAGTAAGCAGCGTTTGTTTGCCTCGAGCGCACGTTAAGGTGAATGTAGATCGTAGAATAAAGAAAAGGGCCTAACTCCGGTGTAAATAGACGAAGTTGATAACAAGAATAAATTTAATGGAATCGTTTGTATCAATTTCACACCACAAAAGTGTAAATATTAACATTTTAATTTATAACACCATTAAAAAGTCCACATAGGCCGTTTTTTATATTTTTTGACAGTGTGCATTCCTCTGCTTTTCATATATCCGAGTTACAGCGGCAAACAATGCTGCCTAGCTCAGCAAATTGTCATTTAGAAGTCAATTCTGTTTTACCGTAATTGAGATATTTTTCACATTTTGCCGTTAGTGGTTTGAAGTGATACAGAATACTCGATAAATAATTACGGCTGACTTGTAAACCATGTCTATTTTACTGAATTGCAAGTTTAATCTATTAAATATAGCCTAACATCAGCGCATTGACTTTGAAAGTCTGTGTGCGAAACATCAATATCATTGAAGCTACTAAGAACATTAATTTCAGATAATAATAAAATTAAAAACGTATCTCCGAGTTTTTGCAGTTTTTTAATCGTCTTTGAGAAAACTAATTTGAATTTTCTCTGGAAGTCCTTTCCTGATTTAGTATTATCATAAATTAAAATAAATGTTCTTATCAATATCTTTCACGATGATTCCGTAACATGTTTGGTTTAAAATATATATGAGGCATTCCACATGACTTCAGCCACAAAAAAAAAAAAAAAAAAAAAAAAATTCGAAAAAATGTCCAAAAATCAGGTTCAGGCGTTATAATAGATACACCAACTTTGAATTTTTTGAAGTTCGTTCTGGCGAAATATGCCATATCTTTCATTTTTTATTTAACCTATCATATCTCGGATACGATTAATCGTATCGACATCTAAAAACACGAAAATGTGCGTTTTTTTATAGCCCACAAGAAAATAATTAGGTCAGAATTAATTATGTAATTGCAGACTATATTTTACTACAAAATTAATGAAATTTTTTTTTGCGAAAAGGACTTCGGAAAGTGGCATCGAAAAAATAGTTGCCAATTGTGTATGAAAATCCTCAATTTTCAGTTTTTTTTTTTTTTTTTTTGGGACCGTGCAAAGTTGATAAGTTATCGCAGTTTGAAATATTTAAAAAAATACATATATCAGTTTTATCATGTCCTGACATTATTTTCTTGTGGGCCATGAAAAAACGCACTTTTTTGTTTTTTTGAGATGTCGTTACGATTAATCGTTCCCGAGATATCATAGCTTAAATGAAAAATGAAAAAATATGGCATATTTCGCCAGAAAAAAATTCAAAAAAATAAAAATTTTGTGTATCTATTATAACCACTAAATCTGATTTTTTGACATTTTTTCGAATTTTTTTATTTGGGTGCTTGACGTCATGTGGAATACCTCATATGGAATCTTTAAGGATTAGAAAAATCAAATGGCTGTAGATGATTTTTGTTCAACCATTCAGCGTTGATTTTATTTGCAGCCCTTTAACATGCGGTTCTCCGACGATGATGGAGTCTTGGGGGCCGGGGCGTATAGGCGCAGGACCGCCGTCCCTGCCACCCCCAGCTGCTCCGCCGCCCGGTCATCATCCTCCGTCTGCGAGCAACGCACCGCCCGGTGGTTCAACGACCTCAGCAACGGGCCATTCTCATCATCAGCACGCTACTGGTGCAGCTCCAATCGCGAGTCCCGAGGGAGTGAGCGACGTGAGTTTTAGTCGTATCAACTCTTACCCCCTTACAGATCATTCTGTGCCTTCGCATAATAAAGATTATTTTAGTTGGTTCTTGTTTGATGAAATTTTACCATTATCAAGAGTTCAGTAACATTATTAGGGTTGGAATGTTTTGGTTACTCCGATCTTACTCTTTTTGTTCACTTCTACCATGAAATATCACATTTTGTTTCGCACGGTGCAAAAAACCCGTGCTCACGGTAAAATACCGTTTTTCACACCTTTTGAAATAAAATTCCGTACGATAATCGTACGGTAAACGTTTTATTATCTCGAGTAATTGTAACACTCAACTTCGATTAGTTCTGCCAACTCACATCCGTCAGAAAAAGTTTTATCGCATTAGTATTGTACGGTACTATTACATGAAACAACTACTTTTAGAAAATTTTTACACGGAAAGAAATATTTGGTTGTGACAACTACGTTTCCAATTTGCTGTAAACAATCTCTTAAAAATTAGTTGCTTTAACCATATCAAATCGTAATCTTAACTATTTACGATTAGTCCTCGCGCGATTAGTGAGGTTAACCAATCCAATCGTTGCCACTACCACTCGAATTCTTGGGACTACCATTCGAATCGTCTTTATTACCATTTGAACAGTTGGCACTATCATTTGAGTTGTAAGGAAAATAGAATAATCGATTGGTTGTGTCAACTTATTCTTTGGTTATGGTAACTAATTTTTTCTTTCCGTGCAACGAATTTTATTCGTGATCCAACTAAGTAAGATAGTTGGCCCAACTAACTATTTAGTTCAAGCACCAATCAGAGCCAACCATCTGAAAATAGTTAATCTAACTAAGTAATCATCTGTCTCTCAGAGCACTAAGTCACTTGGTTGGGTCCAATTATTTTTTTCCTTACCGTAACGAAGTCGTTTTTTCCGTGTAGGGACAATCAGAAGCAATGAGTTCGTTCCCCTCAAATGGGGGTTGGAGGAGAACGAACGTTGCTTGAAGAAAGCATACGGGTGAATAAACAAATTTTTCATCAGATTTTATCGTCCAAAACTCAGGCGTTGATTTTTTTTTATATAGAATACAAAATGGGTATTTTGAATTAGTTGAAAACAATGTGTTAAAGTTTAACTTCTTTCTTGAATGAAACGAAATTGATTAGTTGATGAAAATGAGGATATTAATTTGGTCTTTGCTCGACGGGATTTTCTTTGCTTTTGAATTATTATTGCATTTCTATGATAAGACATAGAAGAATTCGGAAGTTGACTTTTCCATCGTAAGCGATAGACATGGGTCTAAAAATATATCATTCAAAATTGTTAAAACAATACATAATTTTAGTTTAACGTGAAATAAATCATTTTTATGTTCTGATTAGCCTGACGACAGTTTACTCGAGGCTAATATTCAATGCGTGTCACGAACGATGTATGAAATGAAATAAACATACGTTTAAAGACGACTACCATCGTAATGGTGTTATTTGGGGTGTGTTCAGACACTGAATAACCATTTTTTATCAAGAACACTATTTTCCGTGTCCCATAATTAATTCAGGCTTCGCTCGACTGAACTCATTCTGTTTTACCTTAAATTGAAAATAATTTACAGAGATGTCTATGGAATACTAAAAATATAATAACGTGCTCACTGAGTATCTAAATAATAATTGAAATTAAATGGAATAAATAAATAAAATGATTTTACACGTGACGATATCGGTACAATTCTGGAAATGTAATAGATCCTAGTGGGAGGGTTGTTGTCCGCGTTTACCCACCCGAGGTCAATAGCGCACTCCCTTGTCCCTACGAAAAATCAAAGGGAGCTAATATATACTTCGTATATATATGCTCTTTATACCACTACCGACGCTGGCAATCTTAGTATTATGCTTTCCAATATAATTACAGCAACGATCAAGCCAAAAAGCGTGACGATAAAAAATAACAAGACGACCGACGGAAAGTGCCGAACCCTGTTTGTCGTTTTTCCACCTTTGTTTCTTACTCCGCAGAACATTGGGTCGTTACGGGTTTTTTGCAACCGAATGTAAGTGTTTCATAGTACTTGCGATCCAACAGGACTTAATAGGACTTCGTTTTGATTTCAATCAGGCAATTCGTGAAATAAGAGATACAGATAAAGAAAAATACGCGCTGGAAGAAACCCCCTTAAAAAAGCTTTTACAAAGATGATTTTCCATCGACAGCGATTTTTTTTCTAGGGGTGTTCTTGTTCCAGTTTTTTTCTTTCAAAATCCAAATCGTGGTCCTCTTGGCAAATATTGAGAAAGCATCGACAGTACAGTCAAGTCAATCGCGAAACAAGATTTGTAAAATTATTTTTCTTTATACCTCGGTCGAAAATACGTACTTTCCGCATCAATTTCGATGCAGAAAGTCCAAGATTCGTGCATTGGTAAAACTACACGCACGCCCTCTGCGTATCAGCGGGAGCAAAAAAATGTTCGCTCTCGCTGCCGTCAGTCACTTGATTATATTTACGCGCGCACATATATCATTCAACCTAACCACGAAGCGGCTTACGTGATATTTTTATTTATTTTGGAGACACAAATCCTCGTATCAAAATGATTTCAACGGATGAATCGATGGACGAGGAAGAAATATTAAGAGATTTTGATGCAGAGGCGCAATCAATTATTGAATCGGAAACTTTACCCAAGAAGACAGCCTATCGGTATAAACTCGTCTACTAAATAAATAATCGTCTAATAAATAAACGATGATGTTCATACATCTACAACAAAAGTTTTGAAAATGGTGATAAATTTGAATAAATATATATGTTTAACTATGATTATATTTTCTTTTCTTCTTCATATGATGCCTCGCTTCGCTCGTGCTGCAAATGTCGGGCCAGGCATCATTACGCGGGTACATACAATTTTTTTTCTCGTACTTTCGACCGGCTATAAAGAAAAATAGTATACACCACACGGGCAGAAGTTTGACAGCCCTGGACTGCGCGATATGATGCCCGAGGCGGGGCCCACTGCAGGAATGTCAAACTTTCTGCCCTTGTAGTGTAATATACTATTAACAATTTGTGTCTGACAGTTTTCAGACCTGCAGGAGTTTTCTGCCGTGGTTTTATTAGGGCACCTAATAAGCAAAAAAGGAGTGGGGGTAAAAATAGCGAATGACTAAAATGGCGAATTTAAAAATAAGGAACGTCTAGATGTAGAATGTCCATAATTATCACATTCGCTTTTTCAGCTATTCGCTATTTCCATCATTCGCTATTTTGAATACATGTAAATAAGATGGAGGTTAAAATAGTGAATGGCGAAAAAGCAAATGGCTCAAATAGCGAATTTCATAATGATGACCATTCTAGATTCAGTCGTTCCTAATTTTGAAATTCGCTATTATAACCATTCACTATTTTGGTAATTCGCTATTTTGACCCCTGCCCCAAAAAAGGTCTCATAATAGCATTAAAGTCACATAAATTTTTCGCTTAAAGGTTTCCCAAAAATCTGGCATGTGGGAGGGTCAAAATTCTACGTCCGGCGGTGGCGCAGATGGACCATCTCGAAGTGTTTCGCACGCTGCAAGCCTCGATGCGATATCCAGACGAATGGTAAAGCCGGATTCCTCGACGAGGGTGCCTTGTCGAAGTCTGACCTGCAGTGTCTGTAAGCCACTGTTTATCTACTAATATCTCTAGAAAACTTATATAGGTTAATTATTTTATATTAGAATATTGAAAAACTATTGTATATTAGCATTGTGTTAAGATCGATGGCATTTTTTCCTGGTACTCGAGCTTTTCGTCGTATGTTCGTTGAGTGATATCCCGTGTCATTTGTTATTCAAACAAAACAAAAAAAGTGTTTATTGTCCTTACTACTCTGCTCCCTATGTCTGCACGAGACGTCTTCTATATATTTTACTGTGTCTATTAGATACCCATTTATAAATGTTGTCACAAATGGAGTCGCAGATTTTTCTGCGCTCAATTAGACAGGCCGACTGCAAAAAAAAAATGAAAAAAAATCTTTTGAGTCCCAGCAATCAGTGTTATCATACGTTGAATTGTAAAAAATTCTGAGCGAAGAAAAACCATTTTAGTAGCGGGTCAAGGGAGCGAACAAGTAACCGGCCTCGAGCGATGGCCAGCGACTGTCGATAATCTCATCGAAGGTAAAAATTAAAAACAAGAAAACAAATGAGAGATCCAACCACACTATCATCATTAATTCATATATAAAAATAATCCACGTATGAGAAAAAAAGCGTAAACGCTGGAAAATATATTCAATATCATCATACATCATACTGTTATCTCCTATAAGTAACGAAACGCCCAGCTCGGTTCGTTGCCAGCCGAGGAAAATGCAGCGACCGCTGTGCCAACCGAGCTTGCACCCCTAACTTATCAACTGCTTCAAAGCTTTCTCTCCTTACTTCCGAGCTTTTCCACCGTGATAAGTCGTGCCAACTGTCATGACTCTTCGATATGTCATCTTAAGATTGAATTTTCTTTAGACTTTTTATGTTGTTTCGTTTGTCTCACTTTTCAGCTTTAATAGGCCTGTTGTTTCTCTAATCTCTATCTGTTTCTTTCTCTTGTTGTGTTGTGTATCTATATTCTGTAAGAAATACTTCTGTAGTACACTAGTCTCTGTCGCACATCTACATCAACCGTGGCGATTGACATAACTTCGCCGTTGAAAGACTTCCGGATGAGAGTAGAAATGAGCCAAAATTTACTTATTGTTATTGTTCCTACCTGGAGCCCAAGTCATTTGATTAAGTACAAGAAAAATATCACGTTACGATGAAATCATTGCTTTGAAAAAACTTTGCTTTTAAATCTCATGAAAATGTGCAGCATTATAAAAATGCAATTTTTCGAGTTACTCAGTGACGTCAAAATAATTATTAAAAAATGTATTCGGTGCAGTTTATGCTGATTCTAATAAACGGATCTTGACGTTTAAGAACTAATTTAGTATCAAAGTGCTTGTCTGTCTTGGAATAATAATTCTCATTTAAGTCCTATTGATTCAAGTGCTTGCGCTAATCTTTCATATCGAAAAACTGGTGGAACACAACGGTTATCGCATTGTGAAGGAAATACCTTTTTCATCCTACCACGGGGTGAAAAAGATATTATAGGTTGGTGAATAAACGGTTTTTTTTTTTTCATTTTCGAGATCGTATTTTTTTTGGAACAAAGTTTTTTCAGTTTGAAAATAAGTCTTCCCGTTCGGTATTAATGTGAATGCCAAAACAGTTTCTTATTCATCAGATATATGCTGAATAATGGGTTATTTATCTAAGCCTCCATATGTTATGAATTTGTATACTTACTCCGAAATGAAGTTTTTCTATAATCAAATGAGAACATTTCGTCTAAATTCACTTTTTTCTCCAAGTGGCCGTAAAGCTTAATGAGAATTTTTTTTTCGGAATACTTTCCGTAAACATGTATTTATATCAAAATATAAGAGTGTAAAAGGTACAGTTTAGTACAGGTGTAATGAGACATTACACGCATGGAAAGAAATTACGTTAATATGATTTGTGCGCAACGTTCTTCAGAACAATATAAGGTATATAAATATTTACCAATGGCCTTATTCAGATGACTTGGAATTAATATTTTATCCTGGCTCCTCTAAAATAAGTACATCCTGTGCGCCGAACCCAAGCGCAAAATCGCTTTACAGACGGAATAAACGGCTTGATTGGATCAACTCAGATGCTTGGTCATAGAAACGCCAATCAAGTTGTTGCTCGGATCAACCAAGTTATTAGTAACACCAACCAACTTAGTGGTTGACGAACAAAGTCAATGGTTACACCGACTGAGTTAGTGGTTGATTAACTGAGATAGTGGTTGGCTAACAAAGTTAGGGGTTAATGCATGTATAACTAATAAGCATCGTGGTTGATCGAACCAGGCTATTTTCTCCGTGCTCTAACCTATGACCAGTACGCATCTGCTGTTTTATTATTCCTTAGAGAGGAAAACTGCTCTTTATTGCCGGAAGAAAACAATAGTATGCCAAGTATATTGTGTTCCAAGGGAGGGAAGCGCTCGATATTTGCCGAGAGTAAAGCTTGTTTGTTGCGGAGCGAGGACAGGAATCACCCGAGGTGAAGATCGCGCTCCCTTCCGTGTAGCACTCAATATTTTTTTCCGGATTTCACTAAAAAAATAACCGCATTCGACGTTCGCAACAAGGACGAAAAAATTCGTTATTCTTAACCAATGACGAGTATCCCTTAGAGAAACTGAGATAGTTCTGATCTCAACGGTTAACTTGACTATTAACGTAACTCTAAACAAGTTAATTAATCGAATAAAAATCAATAAAAGTTGACTAATCAAATAAAAATCAATAAAAGTTAACTAATCAAATAAAAATCAATAAAAGCTAACTAATCAAATAAAAATCAATAACAGTTGACTAATCAAATAAAAATCAATAAAAGTTGTCTAATCAAATATAATTACTTGTCAGATAGTTACCGGGACCATCTCAATTTCTCTCCGTATAATCATGTTAATTACACTTTTTATTATTTTTGCTGGGCAGAAGTGAATCGTTTCCCTCGCTAAGGGCTAATGCAACTGGATTGCGCATGCATCCGAGTCAGTGGTTTGAAAAAAGAAATTTTGCGCCTGGGTTATGCGTACAAAATGGGGTTATTTCAGCGAAGTCGAAAAAAATATATACTATCGATTATAAAATTTCCAATCAATGGACTTGGGAACAAGGTATGTTCCTCCCACCGGGAACGCTGAATTTTTGTTCTAGCTCTTCTGAGGAATCTGCATTGTCTTGTATAAATCTCATGCGAATAAACATTGTATCATTGTAAAAAAATCATGAACGGTACAGTTTTTCAAAATTGAATTAGTTCAATAGCCGACGTAAGTAGTTCGCAGTTCATGGACCGTTTGTATTGAGCCGACAACTGACAAACGTCATGTACAAATATATCAACTTCGCATCATTCGTCCTTGTCTCTCTTTGTCACTATGTAACCCGGACACTTTATTTTATCTTCACGTATTTCAACTAAGTCGTGTATAGAATAACATTACCACTCACGATCTTCTTCTCTATCAACCTATCTATCTCTTTTTCACAGGTATACAGAGCTTTTAGAATGCGGATTTAACAACTAATTCTATGAGGTGAAAGAATTGTGTGTGTAAGGAGAATAAGAGGCACTAGTGGCATAAAATTGTGTACGATACTCGTGCGAAAAACGTTTTCGGATCTCGTGTGATTACAACACTCGCCTTCGGCTCGTGCTGCAAACTCACCCTCGTCGCGAAAAAGTTTCATCGCACTAGTATCGTAATGTACTATTTTAATATACGAGGAAATATTAATTTTTACTGTCCTTTCACTAATAAAAATGATAATTTCATAATTTTTTCACCTTGTTCGTTATATCAATTAACACACTAAAATAAAACGCTTTTAGCCATTAGACAAATTATCAGCAGCTGAATATGTTGATATAATTTAATAAAAACATAAAGTTTGCAGTGCGTGTGGTCGCACGATGAGAAAATCTTTCCCACGTCTTACGTATCTCTTGATCTACTTTTTTTAGCTGCCAAACACTCGAAAATCTTTCCTGGAGTCGCATCGGAAAGCGACCTTCAAAGATGGCGAACATCCAGGGAGAGGAAATCGCCGTCACTCAGTCAAATGGGACCAGACTCTGTCAAACACAAAGTGAGTTTCATCGGAATAGTACTAACCCATTTTCCTCCTATTTGTTTTATGTAAAACCTGTAGAGCAATATTTTTACTTCCCTTCCGTCATGTACAGTTCTCTCTTCAGGATAACGGCTCGGCAAAGTACTTCCAAGGGGCCATGCACACGCCGAACATGGGAGAAAAAGTTGCCCAAGTGAGTAAGATAACAAATTCAATCTGGGTATTTCGACCTGTCTTAAAAGTACAATACAAATGACAATATTATCGTTAAAATTTTTTTATCATTAGTCATTTCGGAGAACGTAACTATTTCGTAGTGCAGCGCATTTAGATGTGAGCTGTGAGTAAAACCACATGAAAATAAGTATATATGAGATGTCAAGTTTTTTGCCTTATTAGATGGGTAACATATAACTATTATATATCTTCAATTATGTGTTTATTATACATATGAAGTATCTTCTCTGTCGATTCAGCCCCATTTTCTTCGACCATCTCGGATCTGCCCGTAATTAATCATACAAGAAACGCTGAACAGCATTCGATGTGACTTTTTTTTAAAATATATTAATCTACTATTTTAAAAAATCACCGTTTTTTGCTTCCTCATAGGGAAATCTTTGTTTTCATACAAACATTTATTTTTCTGTTGTTCATGTCAGGATAATCAAAATGGTCTAAGACGTCGAGAAGAGTGGTTTAGAAAAAATGTCCGGATATATGTGTGTGTGAAACTAAAATTTGGTACACTGGTAGAGTATACATTTCCTATGTATACACTTTCGAAGAAATTGAAATATTTGTTTCAGATTTTTATAAGACTTTTCTTTTTTTTAAAACCTTTTTTATGTTCTCTTGCTTCCGCAATTTTTTTGCTAATGTGCTAAATAGTTTTTGACTAATAAAACAATGCAAAATGACGGCCGTTTTTGACAAATCTTTGTTTTCCTTCTAATTGAAGTTAACTTCGACCAAACCTGGTCAAATATTCTACAAGATTAAATTAATACCCAGTTGTAGTAGATATCGAATTTGGTAACGATCGGTATTTTCGTTAGGTTGTAATTGTTAAAAAAATATCCGACATGAAAAAAATATGCAAAGTAACACCTTGCAGATTGATTCCTCATTATATTTGACTTGTCAAATAGCTATCTATGAGGAAGGCGAAATCGATTTGTAAAAAGCAAAACATAATAGTACAGTAATTTGCAAGGTTCTACTTTGAATATTTTTTGCCATGTGACCATTTCGGAAATTTAGAGTTACTGAAATAAAAAAGTCTCCACATAAAAGGTGTGG
This sequence comes from Tromatobia lineatoria, assembly GCA_949699805.1. Lineage (NCBI taxonomy): Eukaryota > Metazoa > Arthropoda > Insecta > Hymenoptera > Ichneumonidae > Tromatobia > Tromatobia lineatoria. The sequence goes on from OX453043.1 coordinate 11,985,371, forward strand.
TCTTGTGTTAGATCTTGAATGGAACATCGAAAATAATTTTTTGGTTATGATTACACTGTTTTATTACCGATGTTACGTCTCTAACCAGACATTGGAAAAAGATATATTTTTGCGATATATTTTTCTTGTTCGATTAACAGTTGAAACTGGAATTTCGAATTATAGCACGCGTATATTCTTCATTTTAAAAACGAAGTTGAACACTTTCAATTAACTGATTTAACAGGAAAAAACTCTTTATTTATCGCCGATTACGATGATCACTAAATATTATAAATTTAAATATTAAATATAATTTAAAATATAATTAAATATAATATAAGTTACGCTTACATTAAAAGGTTACACCTTTTCAGCCTTTATCATTGTGTTTGTTCCATGTTTGTTTCTTGGAGGTTGATGAGTGGGAAGATTGAAAAAATGATGAAAGTGTGAATCGGAATTTAAGTGGGGTTTTATTGTGGGACCGTTTAACAGCCTCAAAATGACAACGCACACGGAGAGAAGAATATGGCAATAATCCCTCGACTCAACATAGCAATCGAGTTATATTCCGGTTTTCTGGCGATTTACGCTATACGCAGCTATCTCGTCACCATGACCATACAAAGAACAGTGTGAGGATATTTATTTTCTTCTTACGCTAGGACCTCGACCTGTGGCTCTTGTCATGGACGAATAGCGAATACTCTGTAATTTTCTCAACCGAGATAGATATCCGTTTTTTAATTTGGAAAAAGGATGAATCTCCATTTTTGCGGTGAAAAAATCAATGTTAGCGGAACGTGAAAATTGTTCTAAATGTTCGATTTAAAAGTTAATATAATCTACATGTTTTATGTGAAGACATTTTTTTTAGTAATGTCAAGTTTTCGATATGCGTTCAGTTGAAGAAAGGCGCTTTTTAAAAAAAATTGTATGAAGAAAATCCGAAAAAATCACAAAGTACTCTTTAGTGGTACGATAATTGATATGAACAATTATGAGGAAGATCTGAACTGGTTAAAAAAAAGAGCCTAAATTGACAGAGAATGCTTCATAACTAAGATGTAAATCAGATATATAATTATATTATGCTATTTCGAATTGTTTATGTACACGTATATGGGTAATTCCTCCAATTATGGACAAGTGTTATACTTTACATTGCCGATTTGGCAACTTTTTCATTGCCGATTGCGCTAAAGAGACAAAGCATTTCGTTTCTGCTGCCAAACAGTCACTGTACAACGGTTTAAACAATATCATCAAGATACGAAAATTAAAGAAAACTCAAATGTACCCTATTCTGCGCCGGACAATTTTTTTCACAACGGGCAAAAATGAAGTCGAATATTTGTTTTTGGGTGACGAACAGTCGATGTGCGCATGCTGACATGTTCTAGTCACATCAAAAGCTTATCGTTCCCATTTTGAACCGACCTCCGTTATATTCTGAATAATTATCAGCTTTCCAATCAAAATATAAAATAATCAATTGACAGATAGGGACCATTTTAAACCCCGTTTTTCAAGTTATTAGCCGATTTTCACCATTTTAACACTGTCGGGTTGAAATGGGCGTACTTTTTTTCAATAGCTGAGATGTTTTTTACATAGGGATACGTCTTGAGAATTTTTTTTTTCCAAAAATTATTAATCCTCTATGAAAATGATTTTAAGAGGGTCATTGAAACATTACAACAATTCCGATGGACCGTTACAGCCAAATCGGTAAGGAAAAAACACTTGTGAATAATTGGTGGAATGACCTATATAAACTAAAATATATTCCAATGTATATCTCATGTACTTACGAGGAAATTCAGCTGAGTAGGTCAAAAATTTGACCTCACTATTATTTATTGTATCGATACTTTGCAAGTATCTGCATCAACCTAGAAAAAAATCTAAGCTGTTTCAGATTTTTCAAATTATGCGTAACGGAAATACATTCAGGTTCACGTGTCTAGAAACCTTATTTTTACACCTTGCAGAGAGAAATTTCTTTTCAATACCCTTGGGGAAAACTTTTTCTTATCTTGACTGAGTGTAACACTCGTCTTCGGCTCGTGCTCACATTTGCTAGGAAAAGTTTGACCGCACTGTTATCGTAATATCTCCTCAAATGTTCGTTGGTGATTCGAGATAACGAAAAAATCTCAGAGTGATTGTCGTAAATTTATTTGTGCTGTGATTAGTTGGCGGTGTCATCAGACACACTGGGACCAGTTTAGGCATTGAAATTTGTTGCTTATGTGAAATGTCAAAATGCATATAAAGCGACACGGGCGCTGAAGCGCTCTTCTAACCCTAACTTCCCGCAAAAAGTTAATTAGTAACGATATTTTATCGAAACCCTTGTTATCGTTGCATTCGTGCTGTGATTGGTGGCTAGAAATGTCCGTAGTAAATGAGTTCCATTCGGTGTCAAATTTGACATAAGACGACAGAGGCCGCCGCGCCGATTATCTATTAAAGCTTAATCAGAACGCAGAGGCGAAAAGTATTTCATGCAAGTGCGCCAGCATCTACCCGGATAGAAAAACGTGCTGCACGGCTTGTGGGTTCTTACTGGAGCATTAAGGATGTATGATACGTACAGTCCCGCCAAAAGTGAGTTTTAGAGACAATTTCGGTCACTTTCCGATGGGATAAAAATCAGAAAAAAATAATGCATATAAAACGTGCTGAAAAGATTGATTTCGCATAATAATAATCCCAAAATGTTATTAACAAATTGGTGAAAAAAACAATTGTTCAACAAACAATCAGTTAAGCTTACTTTTTTTTTAATGAAAATTATATGTTAGTTTATTTGAATGCATACGAATTTTTTCAGATTTTTTTCTTTACTTTGATTTTTTGATTTTGAAAAATGCGCAGTATATAACAAATTTTGGATATGCGTTTTGCAAAAAAATCTTGAGTGTAGTAGATGGTCTTATGCCGACCACATATACAAAATTCATCATTTCGCGCACATTTTTGAAAATAAAAAAAGTCAAAATCAAAATATATACAAAATAAATGCACTATACCGAAGAAAATCTGAGTTTTTCGGAATTTTTCGAAAAATACTTTGAATTTCTTAGAAAAATTGTTACTCCTGGAGATTGTGTACAGAAAATTTCAGGAACATTTATCAAAAAGCACGGGAACTCACAGAAAAGTGTCGGAAAATCACGGAAATGTTTCGGTCAGCGTTTTTAAACGAATTGTTAGAGTCATATTTCCATCAGTGTACTTTTTTGTCACTACCTAATGCTCCAATATCTCAACGAGCCCTTCCTGGCATTTCAAAATATGTTTTGTGAGAATTTAAGAAATTGAAGAACTCAACAATTTTTATTGGATTTGTGACTTGGCTCGTATTTCGCTCAGATCTAGATAAACGTTTTTTGATCTTGTTGGCATCATGGAACTGCTAGAATTTTTTACAGAACAAATAACAACAATAAGTTAAGAGTTACTTGCTTAGGCTTTAATTAAATCTCTACATATAACGAAATTATAAAGCCATGATTCGATAAAATTATGGAGATAACAGATGTTTCTCAAAAAACTGAATCACTATTTTGCAACATTATTATACCGAAATCTCACACTATCACGTTTGACTCGATGCGACCAGCAAGCCAGCTCTCCTCTGCACTATGAAAATAATCCCGCGTCCTAAAAAATCCTTAATCTATTTAACAAAAATAAATAATAATACTGAGCATCTTGGCTCCTATTATTATTCCTTACGAAGATGTACAAAAACTATTGAGAGTGATTGAAGTCAGATTTGGGACGTCTTATATATTTTCGGGGGCTTCGATTCTGTTTATCAATATCCGTATGATTTGACTTGTCTGTCGATGCCATTGTCATAAATAGATTTGGGAATTTTTGGTAGGGGTACAGAGAAATGGGTACAATGGGTAGAGCAGCGAGTGGTGCTCCCATTTCCTCGGTTTCATATGAGCGAGATGAGAGCTCGGTCAAAACAACTGGTTAAACCCGACACGGCTGGCCTGTCATTCCGTCAACCCAGATAACTCGAGTTGTCAATTCTCGACGGGGAGGGCTCTCGAGGCGAAGCGCGAGCAACTACGACACGAGGGGGTCCGCAAACAAGATAGAATTATGTTCCGTTTGGACGGCTTCCCATATGGAGATTGGGAGATATCATGCAAATGCGTACAAGGCCACGCGAGAAATCGCTCTAGCGCTTCTACCCTTGTCACGCACAACTTCTACACATTTACACGCGCCATTAACTAAATAAAACCAGATCCTCTGCCGAATCGAACCTATTAACTCCTGAGTGTGACAGTCGTCGGAAACAACTTCGTGAACTTGACAATAAGTATATGAGGCATTCCACATGACTTCAGCCACCAAAAAAAAAATAAAAAATTCGAAAAAATGTCCAAAAATCAGGTTCAGTAGATATTTTTTTTTTCAGATGTCGATACGATTAATCGTTCCCGAGATATCATAGGTTAAATAAAAAATGGAAAATATGGCATATTTCGCCACAAAAAATTTCAAAAAAATTAAAATTTGGTGTATCTATTATAACCACTGAACCTGATTTTCAGACACTTTTTCGAATTTTTTTTTTTGGGTTGCTGAAGTCTTGTGGAATGCCTCATATTCCGATGTTAATATTTTCTCGTTGAATCAATTTAAACGTGTTCAACTACAAGGCATCCTCAATGTGTGAGCAATATTGCTGTTAACATTCTTCAAATAACATTTTATTTGAACACGCTGAAATAGATATTCGCGGGAAGTATTTGTTCCCGCATTTTAATCTCAGTTTGCTCAAAATGGTTAAAGTCATCGAGAAACGTAATTTGCAAGAAATTTCCGGATAGCTATATGTGTGTGCGTGTGTATGTGTATCAAGGTCGTCGTTACTTGGGGTCCAGACGGATATGAAGATTAACGCCCCTCACATCGCCTTCAAATAAATAAATGAAAATCCTCTTAAAATATAAAGCTTTAATTATTACCCTATTATCCCGCACCTAATTCTAATACCATTATCTATTTCGTAAAATAGGTAATAATGTCTCAGGTAAGCACTTTTTACCTGAGACATAATTTTAAAAAGAATTTTCGACACCTTCATTCTTAAAAATCTAAAAAAATTCTGAAAAATCTTATAAGACATGATAAATTTTTTTAGCTTTATGCGAAGATGGAGATTTCATAACTGTCAAAGATAAATTTGAGAAACAATTAAAAAAATAGAATAAAATATGAAAATGCATTTGTACGATAGAAATGGTGATGATTATATTGAAATAGTATTAGGGCAATTCCATGACATCTGGATCAGGATTTGGCGATGATGTCCCAGATCAAATCCGTAATTCATTACACGAAAGGACGTAACGAAAAACACGTTCCACATTTTTCAGAGATCTTTGAAAATACTTTTCACCTGAGACATAATTTTTCGAAATTGATCAAAACCCTTAATTTCTTTTTACTTGAGAAAATGCGGAAAAATCTTATATATTATAACGAAATTCTGTAAGTGTATTTAAAGATGGTGGTTTCGAGACCTGGATCAGGGCGAAACGTAAAAACCACTAAATAACTTAATCCATTAGCCGTCATTCGCCGAAGCGTCTAACACAAACATCCAACATAAACGGCTAAAGCAACTTCAACAATTATCTTCATCTGGCGTAAAACTGAAAAATGAGTTTCTTCCACACCATTAAGATTTCTTATACTTCACGTATCATCGATAACTTATTCAGCAAAGACACTAAATCCAATTTTTTTTTGTTATGATTTAATGTATGGGGCATTACATACCGTTTCGACCTGGGTCGGACCCTCGACCTCTCGGATTTGTTCGAAAATTTTTTATATAATTGGACCAACACCGAAAAGTACTGGGAATTTTTTTCAGATTTTTTGTATTCCAATTTTTTTTGCGATTTTTCAAAGCTAACATACATACGTTTCTCAATTTATGAATAATTTTTTATAGAAAAAAAATTGAAGCAAAACCCGACCCACCTTCGTTTTAGGCTTCAAAATTTTGTCATTGCATGCAGAATTTTTGAGAATCTTTTCAGATTTTCAAATTTGGGCTAAAATATGTTAGCTTTGAAAAATCGCAAAGAAAAATTGAATCGAAAAAATCTGAATAAATTTTTTAGTACTTTTTGAAGTTGGTCCAATCATATAAAAAAGTTTTGACCAAATCTGAGAGGTCGAGGGTCCGACCCAGGTCGAAAAGGTATGTAATGACCCGTATATATTTATTTTATGATTTGATTTCGATTTTTTTTCAGTTCATATCCTTTAACTGCTATTGTTTCCTGCAAATGTTTCTAGTTTATTTCACATCTTCTGTTACATTAATAGCGTTAATCCACTCGGACGCTTTAGCGCTCGTGTTTCCTTATATCAGTTTTAACAGTTGACATAAGTGAAAAATTTTAAGGCACGATGTTAGTCCCAATTCTAGTGTGCCTGACACAATAAATTTCGCATTTGTCATCCGTGATATTTTAAATATAGGGTCACAGGATACCCCACAACTGTTTGAAATGTTGTCTTTCTTGGAGTTAAGGAAACCACAATTGTGGATGTACATGCTTCAAATGATAATCATAATAAACTTGCTGAAAAAAGTGGCTGAACTGACAAAGAATGTCCTATATAAAGAACGTCTTATATAACATATATATATATATATATATATATATATTGAATTTTCTTTAGTACAGTCTATTTTCACCGCTCTTTATACACTGAAAGTGATGACTTCTTAAAAAGAGTTCCGAGCATGATATCGACCTCGACTCGTCTAGACACTAAGATTTTTTCAAATAACGCGATATGAAAGCAAAATCAATGTTACTTGAGATTATAAGAGTGCTGAGTGCAAAGAAGTATAGAGGGATGTCAAGCAAATATAGGATACATTGTCTCCTTTTGCACACTATTGCCTCATTTACATCGCGCAGCTTGAACTTCTAAAAGTTCAAGTTGCCACTGTGTATAATCGATCGCATATACTCCTGGCTATTGTGCAACGGTATACATACTCAGACACTTCAGTATCTTCTCGAGGACTCCTCGAGAATGAAAGACCACAACTCCATCATCCGCGAACAGTGAAGCATCACTTAGAACTCTCAAACTTATCACTTATATCTCTCTTTGGTTCAATTGGTTTCAACAACCAATAATGTGAGACAATGTGCAGCTATTGCTCCACTTGTTCCACAATTATAGATCACAATGTGGTCATTATTCCACACAAGACCCTTCCATACCTGCCAACGCTTCTCGCAGCACATATAATACTGCAATTCAAAGGAAAACTTGAATACTTACTTTGACATTCGGGGAAAAATCCCCTGGAATTACGGATGTTGAAGTGGGAAGCCGTATTACCTCAACAAAAAACGACATTGCTTTGATTATTTGACACAAAGCTCTTACACCTTATGGTAGAGTCCTTGAAGGTCTTCCATATCAAAGAAAATACTTGAAAGTGAGTCGCCATTGAGTTTATGCAATCATTGGTGGACTTTTGAAGGCAAGCTTATTCCATTTACGAATCTAAGACTGAAGACATTGATTACATGCATTGAGTCTTTAGTACATAATGAAATAAATGGATGATTCGGGAACCAAGGCACTATGAGCACAGCACAAAAATTCTAATTGGAAAAAATGAAACAAACAAAGAACACAGAAGCATACACAACATAAAAAAACAGTGAATACAAAAAAGTAGGAAAAATAAAACAGAAAATACTCAAAATAATAATAATAAAGTCAATTCCGGAGGCGTACCCGGGATTTCTTCGTCGACCTCGTCGCTCTTCTCCGTGTCTGGCATTGTACGTACTAGGCCGTAGTAGCAACGGTTCTAACTAACGGTGTGGATACCGCCCCTTCGCGAGTTTTCCAGATCTCCCCCAAACAGCGCCACTTTTCAGCCGGAAAAATTCGACGTTGCGCCCGTGAGGACCAGAATTCCATTACTCTCTCTGATTACCTCCCTAAGGACGTAATCGGAGGGAGTAATGAACTGCGCAAGGATACTGCGCATGCGCGGCCGGTCACGCATGCATATTGGTCGGCGGCCAAAAATCAGCCACTTTCAACGCTATTGGCACGCGAGGAATGAGGTTATTTCGACGTAGTTGGGAAAAAACAATATTTCGCGCAGGCAATGCCGGCGGAGAGTCACCCAATTTCATCCAATGAGTAGTCCTGATGCGTTATTTGATTATATTTAGTTACTCTTTAGAGAGTACAAATGTTCACTTTAGCCATGAGGGCGTAATGGAAAGCATATTGCATATGCATGCTCATCACTAGTCAAAAATGGGAAATTCCGTTTTTCTGGTATAATATGTGATTTTTTTAGCGAAATCGGTAAAAAGGGATTATATGCTCCACGAGAGGGTACGTGATTTTTACCTTCTATTGCTATTGCTGACCTCACTTTGCTCGGTCAATAAACTTAAAAGCCAACACGTACTTCAATCTCCAGTAATAATATACTAATATCCTCCACATTCTGCTTCCAAAAACTTGAAGGCTTGTTTGGCAATCGACAAAAGCTTCCCATTAGAGTGACCTAAATTTTTTTTTTTCGCAATGGGTTTTAATATTTCCCATTTGATTAACACGTAAGCAGTCGTTTTCTCGAGTTTCCAGGGGATTGCCAATTTTCGTACAAAATAGACGGGTATAAAAATAGTGACATGAAATATCTTCTTCAATTCTTTTTGATGCGGGGTATCATAGAGCCTTCACTGCCACATGCTCTCAAATGTTTCCTTGTGGACCATAAAAAAACGCACATTTTAATTTTTTTGAAATGTCGATACGATTAATCGTTCCCGAAATATCATAGGTTAAATAAAGAATGAAAAATATGGCATATTTCACCAGAAAAAATTTCAAAAAAATTAAAATCTTGTGTATGTGTGTGTACCACTGAACCTGATTTTTGGACGATTTCGAATTTTTTTTTTCGGGTCGCTGAAGTCATGTGGAATGCCTCATACATCATACTATAAATAATATGAAATTGAAAATGGTACTCCCCATACAATTCTACATGGAATGCGATTCTTCCTGAAGAGATACCCAGGCTGACCGCAAGCAAAGTGTAATCGGGAGGCTCGGCACTCCCTGCTTAATACCCGCAGAACCTCCATCCACCTCGAAGGAGCTTACCGGCTTGTTGGGTGGTCAACAAAGAAGCTTATCACTGAGCTCGGGACGCTGCTACATATACTCGTAGTATTTTTATATATAACAGCCTGCATCGTGAACCGTGGTGTAATGATCGGAAGAAGTGAGTGGTCGCCAAGGTGGCCAGATTGCAGGAACGGGGTCGTGAAATGTGCTTGAAACAGGGAGGTAAGCGCGCATGGTACAGTAAATACATATCCGGCAGCTGGCATGCAAGCGAGTAGTAAAGCAGAGTCGATGGCAACAGCATTCCTACGCCGTTCCATCCCCTATCGAGGCGGAATGGTAGGTTTCGCGGGAGCGCCACCAGGCTGCGTACCAGTCAGTGTCGCAGTGTGCCCCGAGCTGCTCAGTCCTCGGGAACTCACGCGGTCCGAGCATCGCAACCTCCGTCCACGTTGTATATCCCCCGTTTGCTATTTTATTATCCGTTACGCCGAAAATCCCCCACGCACCAGAAACTACATATACGCGGTTTGTGCGCAACCTCGACATCCTTAATCCATGACTACTTGCACCTGACACATCGCTGACTGTACAAGAGATCGTGAATTAACGACTCCCCCCCACTTTTGTCTCACACCCTTTCACCCTCCTTCTATTTATTCGACTAAAAGACCCTCAGATATTCATCAGCGACAATGACGTGAGAATCGCAAAAAAGCCACAATCAGATTTGGTGTCAGTTGATCTTGGATAAAATCTAGTTTTTTGAATGACAAAGTTGCTAATTTGTGTCACGTTATGGATTACGTAGTAAAATTTGTGTTTGTTATTAAAAGTTCTTTGTTATAATCGGATTTGTGAAAATGTATTTCCAGTTCTGAATGAAATGTCATTTTAAAAGGGAATCGAGGCAAGATTTATTTAAGTGAGTAACAAGGAATTTCGAACCAACAGCAGGAATATTCAGTTAAGGTTTTGAAGATTCAGTGCCCATAGAATAATGTCCCTTATAAAGTAAGGGACTTTCTGTAAGCTTCATTGTTGACAACCAATTGATCGTAAATAATTTTAATGAATTTGTACAATAAAGTAATCGTGTTAATATAATTATTTCGTTGTGATAAAAAAAACTTTAAAACACAAGAGTACTTTCAAAATATTTACGTTGCAATTCGACAACACTTGTTCATAAATCTGCATACAAAGTACCAGATAAATATTCAAGGCAAAGCAATGTTTTTAATATAGCCTTGCAATTTCAACTATTTTCATGTCAATAAGATATGGACGCTCTACTAAAATTACACTCGAAATCTCATTGAAAACCTTTGTACTAATTGAACTGAATATCTCCAGTTGGTCGTTAAGTGAAGTGTCGTATTTTTCGAAAATACGGGTTCGAATGTCACTCTTCAACTCTAAAGCAAACTATTTACTGGAGTACATAGATACACAAGTGGCACATGGCCTACATGTGGCCCCGAGATCTGATTGGTGGTTGGTGAGTGTGGTCCGCGAGCTTTGCCAAATATATCGACTCCTATCCAGAAAAGTGCCTCCGGCTCTTGTACTCCTTCCTCGATGAAAATCGATCTCTTTTCATCCCCCATTCGCACACCACCTCCTCGCGATGTGCCACCAAGTCAGCACTCCTCTAAATGCACCTGTATATATACCTGGGAGTGTTGCCAAAAATCTTTTTATACAACCCCGGAGCTTTTTCCCCTTACCCGTTTTCCAACCAAGAATGCATGAACGTTCTTCAATTCGGAACAACTCTTTTGCGTATTTCTTTTGTGTTTGCATTCTGGACCTGACAACACTAAGTTGAGGAAGCTAGCCTTGCCAAACAGAATATTCTGCACCGGCGCCCTTGCCTTTTGGACCACGAGGGCCTATTGCCAACAAGCTTGTTCAAAGCCCTCTTCATTTGGTGAACCACAAATAGGGACACAGCGAAACACGAAGAATAGCTCCAAGACACGAAGGATACCTTTTCTTGCTCAGAAGAAAATACACAGTCGCGCGTGGTGTACTATCTCGACTTATCATCCGTTTCTAGAGTGACCCATGACGCTGTGAATATGTGAATGCTTCGCCAACAAACCACCGTGTTTTCTTACATTATTGATGTGTCTCTATGTAGACCTTTTTATGGCCGCGTTAGTATTCCCCAATGACCGTGACCACATGACACACTATACATTCTTTCGCTACTTGCTGTCGCTCGCTTCTGTACAGGTCGTTCATTCAAAAATCTTTTGATACGGTGACGTCGGGAATAATATGGCTAAGGGGCAAACCTTACAGACATTGTGCAAAACTGGTGTCCGATTTGAGATTTTTGTTAATAACATCGGGATTCCAAATAGTTAAATTAATTATGTATCAGCTGATTTCTTCTTGTATCCAATGAAACAAATTTATTTTGAACTATTCAACAAGTAAAAAAAAGGAAATGATATTTTTGTTAAACGACCCCCAAAATTTTTGAACAATAATTTGAATACCTCGTTGATCTAATTCAGACTTTGTTCGATAGAAAACGACGGTTTATTTAGTGTTGAAAGTACCCATTTTTTGAGAACAATCAATTCAATATTTGCTGAAAGGAATTTGTGAGCTGTCTCATTCGAAATTTGTCAAGAATTGGAACGACAAGTTCCCATTATTCAGCTTCGAATATCTACTGATATGATCAAATTTTCAACAAATTAGACTGATTTAATTAATTGCTTCTTTGAATGTCATGGATTTTCTTATTGCCACTGTACTTTTACTTTTATGACCACGATATTTTTAAGCAAATCGAAATAGCTACATTTCTAAAAAACTTGATGGAAATCCTAGGACAGGGACTTTTTTTGCACATCGCAAATTCATGGTGAATTTATCTAAAATTTGATAATACCTCGAAAAACTACGATTCCACTTTAATTTCTTACGCATTTTGAATGTCTATAACTATCTGGTGATTAGACTTATATCGTCCTTAGCCTAGCTTGGGTTACGAAGGTCAGGTTGCTTAGCCTCGTAGCTTCAGCAGTTTTTATTTCTTCGTTCGCGGTATCGTGTTATCAATGACCACCGGGCGTCCTTGGGTTGCGAAATTATAGGCTTCGACATAATTCAACCTCCACAAACACACGCATCTATTGATTTTGAATATACTAAAAAGAAGTCTTCATGATTATCGTGGCTTTCCACGCATGCTGATCGTTATTCTAGGGGTTTCGTTCGATCTCACATATTGCAAGCGCCGATTTACCATTTCACCGCGTGTGCTTCATATTTTTTTGGTCCTAATAGTAACACCCAGTATTCCTTGGCAAGAAATAACAGGCCACATAGAAATTTTACAGCAAGTCGTACAACAGCCTTTATGGCGATTTCGTTCCTCGAAGAGACAGCCCATATAGTAACTTCTTCGCTGATAAAAATAGCTCATATAGCAAGGAAAATTTTCGACTTCTTATTCCCACAATGGTTGAGGGGACTTGGCAATCTCACAACTCGATACGCTTCGTATATTATCCGTATGAGTGCTCTCTCCTTCATTTCTCCTTGTACACGATTCCTACGGGCGACACAATTTTGACACAACACGTTTGATTTTTGTCTAAATACACACTAAACTCATCTGATCAATCTTATTATGACGTAACACGCCATTTATTCGCACAACGGTGTGAATAGATCACAGTTCTTTTACAGACACTATCAATAAATTACTGATTGACATTTAATTGTTAATAAAATAATTGAACTCGACTTTTTCATATCGTTATTGATTTATTATAGATTAATAACAATTTGAGAATTAAATCTTACATTAATTTATTGATTTATTTAGTCATCATTTCATTGTCCTATTTTGACCATATTCTCTCACAGATAACCTAACAGTAGCATATCAAATGAACGACGAAGAAAGTATGAATTAACAACTGCAATTAATCCGACAATAATACGTATTACTATTGAATAATAAAATTCTAAGAACCAACAACGAGAACAATAATAATAAAAGTGCGGGTAGAACTGAAAAAGTATAAAAAATAATCGAGTAATGCGATAACGTAATTAAGTACATCGAGATATTATTGAGAGTTTGCGGGCCGAATGAGGGCTAAATGAGCGATGCCGACGAGGAAAGGTTGAACGCTGAGCAGGAGCCGCAGCTGGACGGCGATCAGGCCAATTGGGCAGGCTGGTTCGGGTCTAAGCCCTGGTGGCAGGAGGAAGAAGAAGAAACTGAGGTGACGGCGGAAGGAGCTGCTGCGTTTGCGCGCAGTTCCTCAGGCTTTGAAAATCCCTGTGGCGAAAGCGATAACGAGTTTGACGGAGCCGGTGAACTCTGTGAACTGGCGCCCCACAGTGCGATGAATGTGGGGGCTGGCAGGGTTGACTCCCCCAGCCCCCACGATATTAGGCTTCTCCATGACCTTGTCGAAGATCTCTCTAAGGAACAGGACGAGAAAAATTCCAGACCCAAAACCGAACAGGTGAGCTGTAAAAAGAAAATGGACTTGAGTTACAGCACTGAGAGAAAATTATGGTATTAGTAACCATAAAGTGACAACTATTCATTCGTAGTTGGTACAAACATAGTTGTTACCATTTAATTAGTTGTCACAACTAATTTTGTAGTTACCGTAACTTTAAAAGGACTAAAAATCAATAGTTGTCACTTTATAGTTAACTGTACTATGACGATTTTTCTCAGTGAGGAGCACTGAGAGAAAAGCATATCGTTTATTTAACGATTTCACATGGTAAAACGAATATAGAAAGGCTTGCAATGTTTTATGGTTGAAGCGATGATAATATGGTTCAATGAACGATACTTGCAAGGTTATTGGAAACAAACGTTGAAATCGTATGTGCAACAAAACGGCATATTGAAACTATTAGAATAGTTTTTGAAACTATCATCATTTTGATGATTGCTACTATAATTATATTTGCTATAACCATAAAATATGGACATTCCTCCTGCACCCAGAGAAATGGATCTGAAGGGTTTATTTGAATAGATTATAGGATGTATTTGAAATGAATAAAATTGTATTCAGACCAGATCGAAATAGACTCCATTTGATTGAAATGAGATTTCATTCGTTCCAAATACACCACACAATTGATTCAAATAAACTCATCAGACCCATTTCTCTGGGTGTGGGAATTATATTAGTGGTTGATCAAACTATTTTCTTATATTTGCTATAACCATGAAATATAGACGTTCCTCCTGGGAATTATAGTTTATAGTTAGATTATCGTCAGTCCAACTGTATTATTTTTGCAATTACCAGATATTTCTCTCAGTGAGGGTAAACTGAAATGCGTGTGGAAAGCTCTACACACAAGAGTAGGCTAGAACTACTCAAAATATTCATGAGTTCACCTCTATTTTAGCACAATTATAATCGGTACATTAGTATACAGGGGTGAGCACCATTCCGTAAAAAAGTATTTTTTGTAACTAGTCCATGAAAGGCGGTGGAGAGATTACGATATCTCGATCTCGGTGCCATGTTTTTACGATTGTCTCCAAAAAATTCCATAAGATATATAGTGCGAGTTCCTTTGGGAATCACAGATATTTATTTTTTAAGCATATAAATCGGTATAATCACGAGATCACCGCCTGTGCCTCTATTATCAACGATTCTATCGCTGTAAAGAGCTCCGAGCAGGCAGTGGTTCTACCTTACCGACCCGCGATATTCTCTTCGATTGATATCGACAGAATTAATGTGAAGAAATGAAATTTGATGGAAAAGTTTTTGTTCGATCAGTTGTGTGGGACTGTAACGTGTTGTAATGCACCAGTGAGGTATCGGATTGTGTAGTAAAAATGTGTTGGTTTGAAATGTGTAGGAACGACATTCGGAGAAAAAAGCACGTAAAGATTAGACATGTGAAGAAATACTGGCGTGTAGTAACGGCGTTGCGGAGAAATGCATGTGGCGGATCTGCGCTGCGGCGAAAAGAAATGTGCGGGAAAGAAGCGCTGCCTGATTCGATTGATTTCTTAAGATTTCTCCAGATTCTCAATATTTTTTAAGATTTTTGGAATTTCTCAAGAATTAAAAAATTTAATTAGATGACTAGAATTTCTAGAAATCCTAGTACTTCTGAAGACTTAGGATTCGCTAAGACTAGCGCGTTGCTCAAGAGTTCTAAAATTTCTTGGAATTTCGGGGATTTTCTAGTGGTTTCTTAAAGTTTTTCGACTTCTCAAAATTACGACGATATCGAAGATTTCATTGAATTTTCAAGACATCTGAGATTTCACAACATTAACACGACTTTTAAAACATTATTTCTGGAATTTTTAAAGATTTCTAGTTTTTCCAAAAATTTAAATGTTTTTTTAGAAAGATTTCTAGAATTAAAAAAAAATTTTAAACCTTTAAAGGTTTTTAAGATTTTCCGATATAGGAGGATTTACGAAGATTTCTGTGAATCCTTAATATTTTCTCAAGAATTCGAGAAATACTTAAGGTTTTTATAATTTCCTAGATTTCTAGGTATTCTTAATACGTCTCGTATTACAAGGAATTCTTAAGATTTGAACAATTTTATAAGATTTCCACAATTTTTGAAGACTTTTAGGATTCGATAAGATATGTAGGGGTTCTCAATAGTTTTAGAATTACTTGAAATTTCTACGATTCCTACTGGAGCTAGAATTTCTTAGGATTACTTAAGATTTTTAGGATGTATGAAGGTCTTCTTAACACCTTTTTCACCTGCGATTTCAATAGTATCTTTAAATCACGTCAGTTTTTGGTTATTTGTCCAACCATTGACTAGCGAAAAATACTAAGTTATATCGAAATAAAGTAAATTCCTAATATTCTATTTCCGACATACTGGACACCCGCCATATTAGATTTTTTTTTCAATTATACGGTTATGATGATAATCAGCATACCCAATTACCATTACATACTTAGTTTTAATAAAATCGTATACAGGGAAATCGGAAAACAAAGATGTCACAATTATACCAATCACGATCTTTAAAAAATAAATATCTCGTAAATTAAAACGGTAAAAACAAACGTTGAGTTTCAGAGATAATTTCGATCACTTACAGATGAGATAAAAATCGGAAAAAAATAATGCATATAAAACGTGCTGAAAAGATTGATTTCGCATAATAATAATCCCAAAATGTTATTAAAAAATTTGCGAAAAAAACAATTGTTCAACAAACAATCAGTCAACCTAACTTTTTTTCTAATGAAAATGATATGTTAATTTATTTGAATGCATACGAATTTTTCCAGATTTTTTTCTTTATTTTGATTATAATTTTTTTTTTTTTTGAAAACGTGCGCGAAATAACGAATTTTGGATATATGTGCTCGGTACAAAACCATCTACTACACTCAAGATTTTTTTGCAAAACGCATATCCAAAATTTGTTATATTCTGCGCATTTAAAAAAAAAAAAGTAAAAATAAAATCAAAATAAAGAAAAAAATCTGAAAAAACTCGTATGCGTTCAAATAAATTAACATATCATCTTCATTAGAAAAATAATTAGGTTGACTGATTGTTTGTTGAGCAATTGTTTTTTTCACCAATTTGTCAATAACATTTTAGAATTATTATTATGCGAAATCAATCTTTTCAGCACGTTTAACATGCATTATTTTTTTCCGATTTTTATCCCATCGGTAAGTGATCGAAATTGTCTCTGAAACTCACTTTTAGCGGGACTGTATGTATCATACATCCTTAACAGTGATTGGATGGCGTGAAAATTATTAAATTAGCGCTGAAAGTTTGTTGCGATAACGGAATACGTTGCGAAAATGCAAGGTATTAGGTGGAAGGTTACGTGTCGATCCCTCGTGGCGGCGTTGTTGTCAATGTTTTCGCGAGCGCAAGCGCGTCCCGGCAGCCCCGAGAAGCCAGGAATCAATAAACGAGACAGTGTAGGAGAGAGCCTCTGGCGAGAAAACTAGGGTGGTCTAAGGGCTGGAAGTGCAAAGAGGCGGAGGGCTGTAGTGGAAGTAGCGAGGGTTTGTGAAGCACTCACAGGTGGTGGGTTATGCCTAGTACTTCTGGTGGTAGCTGGATTTTGCGCGGGTAGTAGTCACTGAGTGCAGCGCCCCGAATCTTCTCCGCTGCTCGTTTCCCTCTGACAAACGTGAGAGTAGCGCGCGTCGAGCGGACAGCACGAAATCGAGAGAGTCGTTGAACTTTGTATAAACACTACATTAGGACGATAAACAAACGAGGAGAAAACACGTATCTAAAATTCACGCGGAACAGACGAACGCACGAAAAGGAACTGAATTTTCAGTATACCACTGGTTAAGGACGGTGTTTGGTCGGACCGTATTCAACTCAGTGCTTAAAGTTTAAAGACATTTTTAAACACACAACACACAAGTGCTTTGGGTTTTCGTACACGTAGCGCTGCTCTTTTCAGTTTGATTCTAACGACGATTAAGTGACTCGAAGTGATAACAGTCAGTGTATAGCCAGACGAGTGGTGGCCGACAATATAAGCGGGAGGGGCTCGGTAAAAAAAAAAGACAAACAATCCTCGTATATCTTGTCTGCATAATTTTTTTATCCACCTTTCCGTTTTATCGTACAGACAGCTTCGTTCAGTTTTTCGAATTGAATACAAGAAAAATTAACGCTAACATGCTAAAAAATAGAAGATGTCTTTAAGACGTGAATATGGTTTTTTTCGGCTTCCGCGAGAGTTTGAGGGCGACATATTGTCAAATGTATATACGGTTCTAAGAAGAATTTTTCATGGAGTGACAATATTCGGTGTATAACCAAATGAATAAGCTCTCGGAACCGATGTACACGGGAGGGGCTCGCTAAAAGAAATATTAAGCTAACGTACATTCTAAAATTTCGTTTCCGCATGATTTTATAATCGGCTCGTTGTTTTTATCTGTCAACACAAAAAAATTTAAAAATATCTACGGTACAGAACATTTTTAAATTAAAGATATTTGTTTATTTCCGTTATAAATCGAGGGTGACATGTTGTGGAGTGTATTTATGGCAGTGAGAATAATTTTTCCGCCATGAAGATAAATAATCAAGGGGAGAGATATCGCGAGTGCCTCGAACTTTCGACGGATTCGTGTCTTTTGCTCGTTGTCCTGAACTCCTAAAGCACAAAATTCACGACTAAGGTTGCCATTTCGGTTGCCAGGATATGACTGCCAAATGTTACAATTACATGAATAAACAAATTGTTGCCACGTTATCGTACGTTCGATGGACGTGCGGACGAGTCGACGAGTGGATCGTTGTCGGGGTGGAGGAAAACGTAAATTCGAAAGCATTTTTACGATTATTACTACACAGCGCTGTTGCTCAGTGAAGCACTTACCACGCGGCTGTCGCTTATTACGAACGTTGGAATGGACTCGTCGACATTTTAACAATTTCTGACGATAATTCGATGGAAGAAACGAAAGATCGAGCAGCCTCATCAGCTAAATGAGGGAGAAGTTCTTTCGACTCAAACGTGCCAAAATAATGATCTTCTGAATGTTATTATTTATAAGATAAATTACGAGATTGCTTACAAGACTGTACTACTTGTGAATAATGACTCGATTTTATTCGTCACACAAAAATATAAATAAACCAAACGCACAACTCGAGGTATTGATCCGTGCGAGTACACACAACATATCCGTCATCTACAATTATTGTTATTATATCTGGAGCTAATTGAAAGAAGTAGGATGAAAATTGTGAGGATCTTAAAGATTCGACACGAGATTTTGAAAAGAGTCAACGAAATTCAATTTACCGAGACTGACATCGAGAAAGTTAATTGATTAATTGATTAATTACTAATATACATTGGAAGAAAAAAAAAAGAAGTTTTTCATTCCGCGATTCAATTGATGGATTGTTTATCAATGCCACTGTTTGTACGTAATCATTGATCTGAATTAATTAATGAAAAAAAAACTTTTACACCTTATACCTAAAACCTGAGACTGTCGACGTGACTCCATCCACTAACGTAATAACGAGATGTATGTAAACAATAGGAGATACAATCACCTGACGAGAATCCGAGGAGAATCAAGCAGCAAGCTGTGCTTTATATTGTCCTAAAATACGATAAAGTATCGATTAACATTATCGACAGTCGGTAAAAAAGAAACGCATATTTTGAACAGCAGAAAGCGAAAACATTGTAAGAAAAATAAAACCCAACTGTCTTTCAAACGTGGCACGTGCACGTTCTATGTAAGGATTTACGAATTTTTTGTACTCGTCGTGGTTTTCGGACTAATCAAACATCTCGCACAAATAATCGCATTAAGAGAAAAAATATCAATGATTATAGTTGTACGAAATCCAAAAAGATACCGATAGAGGCAGAGGAAGATAAATATCCAGGAATCATTTGCACAAAGCAAAGCTGTCGAAGCCAAAAGTCACAAAAGGCTCAAAAGTACGCCGACGAGTCGATATTAGAGACAGACTGAGTGTAAACGAGGTATTCGTGGTGGAGGAAGCAGAGGAACGCACGGTGGAGGAGGCAGGAGGAGAAGGGGTGGTGGCGGAAGTGGAAGAAGACGAGGAGGAGGAGGAGGTGATCGCCCTGAAGCCGGTTAAGGAACCAAGTGACCGAGGACCGGGCTTGAGAGAAGAATTGGCAAGGGTCGATCGTCTGCCTCCACCTGTGGTGATACGACGCAAGAGAATACTAGCCAGGACTCCGCGAGAAACGTCCGTTGACTCTTCGAAGCCACCGGAAGCACGAGGTGAACTAGGTCGTGATCAGGACAACGAAGGCAACAGAAGAAGTTCGGGCATTGGTGATGACATACAAAATTCTCGACGAGCCGTTGGCGTCGGATTGTTCACGTCATTGACTAGAGGATCTCCCAAAGCCGTTGGTAATTTCGACATGCACTTGATTTTGAAACATCGATGTTCCGAATACGGCTCATTTGACTTTCATAGCATTCATCGAATGCTATGTGCGATGTAGATGTTGGGCCGATACTCCTATTCTGATCAATTTGTCTTTAGATTAGAATTTATATTCACCGAATTCTGATAAAGTGGGTTAATCGGCTGGTGATGACTGGGTTAAGCAAAGAAACCTTTTACGTTTCTCCCTCGCACGTTTTGGCCCTGATCAGAGTCCTCTTCGATAAGTTTATTTATTATATGAACATGGGTCTTTGTATATTTGGTTCTGGTCTCTGGACTCTCTGGCCTTGAGGCGTATTATTTCTTTAAGTTATGTACGCGATGTAATCCCTGTTGTTTTTTGTTTGATTTCTCAATTTGTAGCACTACGTGCTTAATCCGTGTCGCCAGGAAGCCCGGTGTGCAAAATACTGCGTGCTAGAACATTCTGCTCACCGGGCTCCCTGATCCCATCAATTAATCATGTAGTGCAACAAATAACAAAATAAAACAAAAAACAACAGAAATCAGAACGTCTGAGGAAGATAAATAAAATATTTATTCACTGATCCCGGTCGCTAACAGCCGATTAAGTCAACTAACTAATTATTCTAGTTAGCCAGTTCATTTATTCGGCCAATTCATCCATTTGATATTTTCTATGATTATTTTATCACTTCATCTTTTTTTTAAACTTACTATTTGGTTAAATTCAAAGTCGCAAGTCCGCATTCGGAAACTTGATTCCCCAAATTTCGCTGAATGACGCCCAAAATCGATAACTCTTCAGGTGCAGGTACGCGGCTGTCAAGTTCTTCGGACGACCGAAGTAGATCATCGACCGACACCCGTGGCGACAATTACGTTTCCGGTGGAAGCGGTATATCGTCAGATCTCAACGAGGAAAGTGAGAGTCGTTCTGAGGAACGTGACGGTCTCATAGTCGATACTAGATCAACCCCAAGTCTCTGTGGAAACGGGGGATTTTTCGTATTCCGAACAACAAGACGAGGCCGACCACGAACTTTCGGTGGTAGTTTGAAGTTTCGTGCCAAACCACGATCGACAATATCACCAACATCGTCATCTTCAACGTCATCAATTGGTTCTTTTGCCTCTCCTTCCTTTCCTCTCGCGGGTAGAAGATTCGCCAGCGCCAGGAAAAGTTTAACCGGAAGCGTCGCACCGCTGACGGAACTCGAAGAGGCACATGATACTTACCTCGAGGAGGAAATCGACTCTGGCACAACGATCGAAAATTCCAGTGTCATTTGGTCACGAAGATCGGTGACACTTCCGATAGGAAGAGACTCCTCGGGTTCCGGAATCCGTCGAGAATACCAAACAAATTCCGGCATCGTTAACTGTCTTACCGATCGTGAGAGTGAAGAACGTTTTACAAAATCAATATCATCGGCAAACACGCTCGCTCCAACGACGATGGCGTGCATAAAGTCCCCTCGAGCGATGTCGGAGCATCTCCTGGGGCAACTCGAAGTATTGGAAAGCATTGGGCCACCCAGTGTTACGGTCGCGACAGCGGCCGCTACCGGGCAAACGCCGCTGCCGGTTACCGCAACAACTACGACGGTTCTTCTTCCTCACAGCATGAAAAGTGGCTCGCTTAAGGATCACGAACGACATGGAATTGATAAGGCAATGGCCGAGGTTCCGCGACAACGGTGGAGCAGCGTGAGGGTCAAAGGTGGCAGTACCAAGAGTCTTTTGCTCGAGAACGGTGGCCCTCAAGCTCAGGCCCTTAAGGTTACTATGACAAAAGAGGTACACACATACACATACACACGCACACCTAATCAAAATACGAGGCATCGAATGAATATATACTATATGTTTGGAAGAGACATCTGTCAATTCAGTTACTATCCGCTATCTATCACTTACGTACGCGGCAGTCCCCTGAATCTATGGCGTACTGTAACATTTGTTTAAACTTTCGAGAAAATAAGACATTTCAACGCTAGGAAACAAAAAATTTTTTAACGAGAGTATGACTTTGTACTATGACCTGAATCACGGGAGCAATGAAAAGTATTCCTTTCAAGTGTTGAACGAAAATTTTTAGCACGACGACATAAACGGAACGCTCTTCGCAGACAGTGACCGTCTGCAAAAAGTGCATTTTTCTGGGCTAAGAAATCGATTTATTAGCACGCTTTCGCTCTGCTGCAAGTAGCAAAGAGGAAGAGTGTGAACTTTTTACCAAAAGTAGTATATCAGTACACAAAAGCGAACTTCCGGTGAATGGGAAATACGCAGCACCTCTTCTGACTCGTGCACTCGTCTCAACTTTCCCCGAAAGTCCATATCCTGGATTTGTATTAGAAAGTACTATTTATAGTTGAAAAAACACATCTTACGATTACATGAAAAGTAGATAGAATCATAGATTTCTTATGTAGTACCTTGCTACAATATTGTTGGCTTCTGGAATACGAAAAGTTTCTGAAAATTAAACCTTTTTTATTTTTGCAGATCGAAGGTCCAGTAAAGCTTATGATAATTTTCCTTAAATAGTAATAGAATCAGG
The DNA here is from genome assembly GCA_949699805.1 of Tromatobia lineatoria. Taxonomy (NCBI): domain Eukaryota; kingdom Metazoa; phylum Arthropoda; class Insecta; order Hymenoptera; family Ichneumonidae; genus Tromatobia; species Tromatobia lineatoria. The sequence continues at coordinate 12,008,022 of OX453043.1, forward strand.
CTGATTATGAAAAAAAGTTTATAGATGGTCGGAAAGAAAGTCGCTGAATTGATAAAGAATTATTTTTGTCTCGAGTGAATTAAGCATCTACTGTTGAACGGACTTATACATATATCCGGTTGACGTATCGATTATCCGATGTTTGCACTTACTCGAGTCATTGAGTGTTCATCTTCAGGTTGAAACTGTTGTCCTAAAAAAGAACGTGTTCTCATGCACGTAAGGGTGTGTCCAAAAATACAAACAAAAATAAGTGATGAGGCTATCGAAAGCTTGGCTTGCTTGTGCTGACGAGTTAGCTCTATAAGGATGTAAAGTACCCTAAGAATAGGCGGGACTTGAAGGGTATCGCCGTCTCTTCAGAACTTACCGTGGTTTTTTTTATCACAACCAGTTGGTAGCTTGCGTTAAGAGAGGATCTACATGTTATGGTCGTATTTTAATGAGCGTTTAAAAAAAATTATATTGCAAGTTTTGCGAATGTCTTTACACTGAGAGAAAATTAGTAACTATAAAGTCACAACTATTTTTTTTTAGTTCGTACGAAAAATTTTATTATAGTTATTGTAACCATGAAAACAGTTGCATGGACTAAAAACGAATAGTTCTCACTTTATAGTTGACTGTACTATTACAATTTCTCTCGTTGTACGATTAAAATGAGCTAAGATTAAAATGCATAGCCGTTGAAGCGTTATCACCTGATATATGTAATCTCTGCATCTTTTAAATTATTGACATTTTCCAAGTTAAAAAAAAATATAAGATACTTAACTGAAATCTATAAGACATCCTCATAGATTGTGTCTTTATAAATATATCTTTCAAAGTGTTTTAGAAATTATCATTTTTTAATCAAATAGAATCGATTTTCCGTAGTTTGTTTTTACAAGAATAAACGAAACTCAACATTGAAATATTATTATAATTGTGGCACCGACCATAGCAACATAGTCTCCCTACTAAATTTCCGCCGAATATCTCCAACAGTTTTCTGAAAAAAAAAAAACTCAAAGTGGCCGTTTCCTAAAAAAATGCAGGTTACATAAATCAGCTGTACCTATGTGACGAATATACATCAGCAGAAACCAGCAAAAATTTATAGTTTTTGCTACTTGAAGGGAGCCAAAGCTCTCAAAAAACATTCATTAAAATACGATCGCAACATTGACCCCTTAATTGCCCGTCAAAAATGTCCAACACATTTTGTTAAATAACGCAGCTACATCCGCTGCTAAAGCTCATTTTCGTGATGATAGTTGTAAATAATCGAGTGTAATACATGTAATACATACTCTCAGATAATCGATCGTTCTAAATAGAGCTTTCTATTCCTGTTCAAATGTCAGAGTATGAAGTCAATTCCAAACGCAGCGTAAGAATGCTTAGTTCACTGTAAAAACTGAAACGGAATTTTTGTATTGTTTAACAAATAGTGTCTGTATACAATTGTCAACAGAATTATTTTCTTCACCTTACAGAAATATTTTAACTGATTTTTATTATTACATAAAAAGTACAACGTAGTTGGTTATACCGCAATTTTATGACTGCAGTTTTACTTAAAGTAACACTTTCTGTAAAGCTTACAAAAACCTTCAGTGGACATTTGAGAATGAAAACTTTTTGTTGAGAGTACAAAAATGTTTATAAAGCTTGACTGTTTGCGGTTACATTCATGCAACTGGAAGGCTAGCCTTAACGTCATAATGCGATAAACCACAATAAACGTATGCGCGAAGGGCATGTCATGTTACCCTGAAATATTTGCAGTACTTTAGGAAAATGTTAAGTGCAAATAATTGATAATCTATATTATTATTTTTATAGCTATACTAACTAATTTATTGTTATCTCAACTAACTTATTGTGACATAACAATCGTCACATAAACGATCAATTAGTAGATTGTACGCCAATTTAAGCATTGACCTCACTGGCTTAAGTGCATCCGGACCAATCGAAGAACATTTGATATTTATACCCCGAGTAGTAGTTACGGAGTGTATTTCATGCATAACGTCTAGGGCAGTTCGTTGCATTATTTTCAACATAAAATACGATTTTCGGATAGAAAATTCGCGCTGATCAACGTGAAAGATCAACCAACTTTACCTCACTGAAAAAACATCGTTTTCGGAGCCAACTGCACTGTCGTTTTTTCATAAATTTTCACTCTATACAAGTTTACATACTTTCCATTTTCATATCTTGAAAAAGTGCGATTTTAACAACAACCAAAGAATGTTTTGCTTTAGGTGTTAGAACAAATGTTTGTGTTTGCTTCTTTATAGAGGTGTGCGAGTGCGTGTGCGCGTGCGTGTGAGTGTGCACTCAGGGCTTCGAAATTTCAAGACTCGTTCAACTGAGTGAGCTAAAATTTAGCATACTAGTAAAGTATCCGCCCGTTTTTGCCTGCTGCCATTGTTTCATGAAATGCATGCAGAATGCATATTTTTCTTTTATAGCTGTTGCAATTTTTCCAAGAATAAGACGTGCAAGCTCTAACTTCCATAAAACTGGCGATATCGTGCTGAATAATAATCCATGAGTACAGATACTCTTATTGTTCGGTACAGAATTTACTCAAAATCGGAAACGCGGTTCAGATTTTACGTAATCTAATTTTTTTTTTTTACTGAACGTCTTCGTTCTAATTGTGATAAAAGAATTTTTCAAGAAATTGACATTTTCGCACTAGCTTTCAAAAAATTTGAGAAATTTTTTCGATCCCTTCCGATTTGCTGCACGACTGTTAATATCGCAAATATTGCGATATTGACATCCACACGAATTATTATCATTATAATTGCAACAAGATAAATATCACCTACAAAACACTTCAAGTACCAATCGCATGACCGAGGTGTATCTCGGCTGTTATCTATTGATCTGTTTATTTATGTTCCGGCTAATTCTCTCATACTTAGTACTAATCGTGCAAGAATAACTAATTGCATCCAGAATAATGGCCTTGGCATCAAACATCATGCAGCCTGTCGACAACTTTCTACGTGACTTTTTTAATTCTTAAATTGCCTCCCTCATCTCCGGACGATCTTGACCCATTTTTAGTGTATACTTTACTACTCACTTTATGGCTGAGAAGATGGTGAGAACTGTCGACACGCGTGCTTTTGCCGGTGCTGCTACTGCTCGATTCATTCCCTCCGGAACCTCGTGATGCACAAGGCTCCTATTTTCGGAACTTTCCTCTTCCGAATAAATTCTCCGTTTCCCCCATAATATACTGCCCGTGCGAATCAACATGGACCGCACCCGCGCGGCACATTTATACTCTTGTACGCACAACTTTCACCACCGGGTCCGATGTTTTCCGAATATCCAAACGATGTTCCGTGCGTGATGCGTATTCTCAAGATTTCGGTAGCCGTGCGTACGGCGCCACGATATTCACTCTCAGTCTGAACGCGTCTGGCAGTGACTACTTTGCCACGGGTAATCTCCCCTGATCTGGGAGGGCCCACGAGACACATTACCGGCTCTCTTCCATGAGATCTTTTTTATACTGATCGCTGAAATGTCCGTTAAGAGCATAATGCGTACATACGTTATTGGAGAAACAAAGAAGCAACAAAAAATTCGTGCTATTATGAATATGGTGAGGATACGAAATTTGACTTTTTGATTTAACGTTTGAACGCGTTTTCCTATCCTCGTGTGAAAATTACGCTTCCTCATAGAAGAAACGTGGCTTGTATGAGAAAAAAATGTTTGAGTTTTTTTATTTCGATACACGTCATATTGGCTGGAAGTATAGAAAAATGGTTTTCCGAAAATGTGCGTGTGCATGTGCGATAACGCATCGTATCTTATTACCATGATACGAATCGCAATTTTCGAAAAATATCTGATTGGAATTTGGAGCACACATAGGCTGTCATAGAACCACGCTTGAGATTAAATCTAACATGGATGCCTCGGGGGGTTCAAATTTTATGGCATTTTGAATTTTATGAGAGAGAGATTATTTTCCCTACAATGTCTACAATTTTGTAGATATCGTGCTTAACTGGGTAACCTAGTTCAGTGCACAGCTTAGCTATTCACTGATTTGTGCGTCAACTGTTGAACGGGAGGCAGTCTTGCTCACTTTCTGATGTATTCTCATACAGTAGAAACTTGGTAAAATTAGAGCTGCCTGTATCGGCATGGATTTTTTGCAGTTTGACTATGCCCTCGAGTAGTGGCTGCAGGTAAGACTGTATTGGTAACTCGCAGAATGAAGGAGAACGAGGGGAGAGAGGCGAAACCCAGTAACTTGGTTTGTTTTGCAATAAAAAGGAGAAATGTACTGTCATAAACATGTAAGCTCTTCCTATTTTCGGGGTATTGTTTATTTCATACCCATAGACACACGCACAATTTTTTGTGTGTGGCTGTTTTTTTTAATCCACTGATTCCAATAAATGGGTGAATTCAGTTTCTTCCAGTGAATTTACTGGAATATTTTTCCGCTTTTAAAGATGGAAAGGAAAGATTTTCTTAATTCGAAAAAGTGGTTTTTCCGATTCGAAATAATAGTTCCATTGATTCGAAAGAATCATTTCATTGATTCAAATAAAAGATACATTTGCCGACACTCAGTCCACTAACCGTTAGCGCGATCGCGCCAGTCGCATTAAGCGAAAAAACGGTTAAAAAGGATCGCTTCTAAAAATCAATTGTTCAAATCCAATGAAAACGGGTCATTGGTGTAACAAATATTTTCCATTATTTGAAGAAAAGACATTGTTGACTCGAATATGATACATCATAATATTGTTGCATCAAGGCAACTTTTTTTTTCAGTCCACGTACGAATGTACCGAACATTCCTTCTAGACCACTTTGCTTAACGTTTCAGATAATGTTAATTTTATTTACTTGAAAATGTCTGAAAAGAGTATTTCCAGCGCGGCTTTCTCTATAAGAAAGTCAAAATAGTTGAATTTTCTGAAAGTGAAACACTGTTACTCTATAGTTACCGATACTAGGTTCCTCTCTGAGTGTAATTATGTAAAAAAGGCGTGCGGATCTGATTTTTCTTACATGGTTATAGGTCGTATAGTTCATGCAGATTTTCTTAGGAATAATAGAAGCGATCAATGAAAGAACGAGGTATCCTTGCACGTAAACTGGAAGTTGCCTGAAAATTGCTGGGCCAACGTATCGTGTGTGTACGCGATTAGCCGAGATTGAGTACTTCCGAGTCAGCGCCTCCTTGTCACGGCATTTCTCCAGGCCTTGCCGTTTTGTTGTTAGGTACTTTCTAGGGACTTTTGGTGGAGCCATTGGCAGCCAAGCGAGTGATTGGCAATTCGTTGCTCCTGCCCGCGCAAAAAAAGTATTTAAAAAGTATTTAAAAAAGTATTCGAAAAGTATTTAAAGAGCATTTAAAAAATATTAAGAGCGTATTGGACTTTTTAATACTCAGTTTATAATACTATTTTTCGAGACTTGAGTATTAAAAAAAGTATCAAATGGTATTTTTGGAAAAGAATTTAATACTCAGTTGATACTCTCGGTCAGAGATTCAAGTATTTAAAAAAGTATCAAATGAGTATTAAAACTAGTATTAAATCGTATTTTTTAATACTCAAATCACAGAAAAACATATTGAATTGAGTATTAAGATCGTCTTAATACTCAATTAAGACGATCTTGACGTGACTAAAAACATTGTAAGCGACCACTTCAAGAAATCGGTTCGATGACTTTATTCAAACCGAATGCTGATTCTATTCACAATGAATCAAAGGTTATTCCGATTAAAAAATCTTTCATTGTGTCAATACGATTTATTTAAATGAAATATATTCTGTTTGATAGAAATAAAATTCTATCATGCTTCCATTTGAAGATAAAAGTTATTCATTGATCGACCGAACCGGATTTTATTCCAATCGAATGAAATTTATTGGATGGGAAGAAATCGTATTAATTTCAAAGTAATTTTGCTTGTTTTAATATAATTGTATGCAATTCGATTTGAATAAATGCAGTTAACCGAAAACGTAATACACATCATTTATAAAAGAAAATAATTGAAATTCACATCGCTGATCTGAAGACAATGTTTGTAGTGATTAAATCCTTGAGCAGACCCAGTTATCTCAAGGGAGTCATATGAAAAAAAAAAATCTCCCAAAGATACCCTATTTTCGAATAGCTAAAGAAATGTTATATTATGAATATTCAGATTTTTTTCTTTATTTTGATCTTAATTTTTTTTTTTGAAAAATTCGGAGAATATAACAAATTTTGGATATGCATTTCGCAAAAAAGTCTTGAGTGTACTAGATGGTTATATGCCGAACAGATATCCAAAATTCGTTATTTCGCGCACATTTTTGAAAATAAAAAAAATCAAAATCAAAATAAAGAAAAAAATCTGAAAAAATTTGTATGCATTCAAATAAATTAACAAATCATTTTCATTAGAAAAAAAGTTAGGTTGACTGATTGTTTGTTGAACAATTGTTATTTTCACCATTTTGTTAATAACATTTTGGGATTATTATTATGCGAAATCCATCTTTTGAACACGTTTTATATGCATTAATTATTTTTTTCCGATTTTTATCTCATCGGAAAGTGATCGAAATTGTCTCTGAAAATCACTTTTGGCGGGACTATACGTATCATACATCCTTAAGCCCATAAGATTTTCCAAGTGTTCGAAAAGTCGGTAAGTTGTTAACGAAAGTGCATGAGGAGCGCGTGGTGCTTTTGCCCTGATGGCCCCGATGCCCACAACACCACGAGACCAACCACCCCTTGAACAAACCGATAACTACCCTCCGCACACGATTGCAGGGGTATCGAGGGTGAAAGCCACACGGAGGGTGCGCCCTGACCTACCTCCTCATTCGCACCACCTAGTACAAGAGCTCGCGATCAGTAGGAGACTCAACGTCGGCTGGTCAACTCCTTCCTTCGTCAATCTTTCGATGTGTACATTTCTGTATTGCCGGTTTAATAAATGGCAGTGTTGTTATCTCTCAGCCAATGGCAGATCGTAGTCCTGTTGTACATGACTCCAACCGCTTCTCAGCGCGCGAGGTTGTATTTCCGTACATAGAATAGAATATTCTTTTAATTCCCTTGAGGGGACCGATTTTAAGCAACAAAATGCTCATTTCGTCAGTAACAACGAAAAGTAGAAATGAAACTATGCTATTTTTCGTCACGTGACGAAAAAATATGGATCGTGTAAAAAATGCACAGATTTGAATATATAATATTACAGACAAAGTTTGATTTAAAAAATCACAGAATATATATATTTTTGGAATATCTCTACAATCTTTTTAGTCTGATACATTTGCAATATGTCTACAGTATAGATTAGAAAAAGGGATCAATTTTTTTTTTAAATTAAAGATCAACGATTGTTTATGTTATGGTCACCAGATGTCTTTTCAAAATCTCACCATTGTGAATTATCAATCGTATGAGATTTCAGTACAATTTTCTTTTGCCTACAACGAAAATAAAACTCGATTTTCAGCCTGAATTTCGTGAAAAGGCTCAACTGAAATTGTCGCGACTGTTCGCGATAAAAACTTGGTTGATTGATTCCGGTCATTTTCGCAGGTACTTTCTCTTGGTGCTGACGTACTACCCGAGTATAAGCTACAGTCGCCTCGCATACACAAATGGACGATACTTCACTATTCGCCTTTCAAGGCAGCATGGGACTGGATAATACTATTACTTGTACTGTACACCGCTATAGTCACACCTTATGTTGCCGCATTTCTTCTATCGGAGCCCGATTACAACACCCGAAGGACCGTTAACAGCCTCAAGGGCGAGGACGATCCCATCACTATAATCGACTTTATAGGTGAGTTTTCGATTTTTTTTCGAAAAATATGTGTAGATACTCTGGATCTTAGTAATGTCGAGATTTCAAGATTAATTCATTTATCCAAATGGATTAAATAAAATGGATTAAATAAAGAAAATGAAGAAATCGTTGAGATTTCAAGATGAATTCATTAATTCAAATGGATTAAATAAAGATCCAAATTGCATTCAATAATTACATTCATTTAAATAAAAAAATAGGGCTTTGTGACACTAGTGCGATAAAGCCGTCTTTACAACGAAGGCTTGGAAGTTGCACGAGTTGAGTCGGAAGCCACAGCTGCACGATGCAAAGCCGGGTGTCGCTGGTACTTCGAAAGGAGAGTAGTGGTGCCTACTTTCCAAATACCGTCCAAAAACCGCTTTTCAGTACGAGTGTCACATTACATGTTATGTAACGGATGCACCAAACCTCCCCCTGTTTATGGCAGTAGCGTGGCGAATGCGACCGTAAATGTTACTAGAGTAAATGCAAAAAAAGTGCGTTTTAATGCAACTAGTATGATTTGCGCATGCACAATGCAATGTTTTCATACCTAACCAATAAACATCATTTTCGCCACGCGCTGTAGGCACAAACAGGGGGACGTGTAGTCTGTGTGTTACAAAAAAATTATTTATTTCCTTAACTTTTATATAATTTTATTTCCTTAAAGGTTTTACGAAAAGGTTAATTTTTGTAAAACGTTTAAGGAAAAAATTAACCTTTTTTAAATTCTCGTAAACATACTATGAAGACTACTGAAGTTGCTGTACGTTTAAATTTGACGAAATGTCCGGAAGTTAAGTTCGAAAGCCGAACCCTTACGAATTGCTATATTAATCGTTGAAGAAAATTGCACAAAGTTTTTTGTAGACGAAAGTTCAAATTGATACAAACGTACTTTATTAGATAAGAAGGAAATTCTGGCATCAAAAGCAATGCATATTATAGTGTTCCACAATTTTTAGGATACAAATTTGGGAATGATCAAAGCGGCGAAAAAAACTTCGTTCTTCAGTCTCTATTACAACTTCAGGAGATTTGTCAAAAAAATTAAAATGTACTGAAAAATTTGTACTCTCTATCATAAACTTTATAGATATATGACTGGACTTGTTAAAAATTCGACATTTTTCATAAACCTTTTTCACATCTTATAAGACTTTTCTAACATGCGTTCTTATGGCAAATTTATAAATTTGGATCCGGAGCGTGTCATGAATAGCGAAAATTGAAGGAAATATTGCAAAAAAAGTAAAGCCGAATTGAGCAGGGTGCAGACAATCAGAGAAATTGTCTATTTCCTATGCAGAAATTTAACTGGGTGACCGCACCCACAAAAAAGATTTAGTAATATTGACTAAAATTATCCATTCAACATATAATCATATAAATCAACGAAAACTTGCTGTCCCTGAGACAAATATGTGTTTCATTCAGATTTCCAGTTTCTCTATTTCGGACACATTGAAAAAAATATATTTTTCTGTTGCTAGTAAATATTTCTCCAATTCGGAAAAAAGATCTAGAGAAGGGGAATAAGTCAGTCAAAAAAGTTCATTTTTATTGGAAGGACAACTCTTTTCCTCACCGAAGAAAAAATCTCAGATGATTCCTTCCCTTTAAGATGATGCCGAAGGATTTTATTGTAAATGGAGTAATCATTTGGGTAAACCGGTTGCGTCTAAACCAGATCCAAGAGTTTCATTCTTTTCGCAATTGGATTACACATGGATTAAGCAGAGTACTTTTTTTCAACGGTGATTTTTAACTGATCCATGTCTCAGAAGCCATAGAAGCCAGTATTACCATTGGCATTGTATATATTTGTATGTAACTCTGATTTGAGCCTGCTTTATTGAAAAACGCTGTTTCATTTCTGAAAAATCGCTGCCCTTAATCCATGTGTATTGTAACTGCGAAGCAACCGAGTCCCAATTGATTGCTCCATTTACAATAAAATCCTAGCTTCATTCTAAAGAGAGAGAAGATTTCAAACTTTTTCTTTACCGTTGGGGATAGGGGGTGTCCTACTAATAAAAATGAACTTTTTTGACAGACTCGTCCCCCTTAAAACGACATATAACATCAATTGGAATCGACAGCAGTAGATCCGCGGTCGCTGTGTGGCTTCGGCGGTCCCCAGAGTTCAACAGCATTATTTGTGACCCCAACTTGAATGGGGCGGCAAGCAGTTTTTCTGAGTTCGCAAGACATACTGAAAAATATGGCAATGACATTTTTTTCGTAAATCTCTTTGCTGAGTCAACGTTTATATAACTGGCTACCCGAATACATATGGGTTATTCCAGAAAATAGTGAAAAATGTTGTACCGGGTGGTCGAAATTCGAAATTAGGAATGAGTTATTTGAAAAGTCCGTGGCAAAAAGAGCTTCCTTGATTTTTGTAAAAATTTTCTGTCGAGCAGTTCCAACATTGTAGCAGTTCAAAATTTACAAATGTTGCCTTTCGGGATTTTTAATGTTTAAGATGTCGAACCCCTGATGAAATTCTGACAATAAAAAATAATGATTTCAACGTCGAAAATTTTCAGCGATGCGAAACAAATTGTCTCAACTTCCTCCGGTATCGGCAAGACCCCCAATAATGAGGTTAAATTTTTAAAAACGTTTTTTCTTGAATTATATATTTTTTATTTGGTTTAAAATTTTTTTACTCATTTCAATTCAGAATTCTCTACCCATGAAATGTACTATCTTGTTTTGGGTTTTTTTTTCAAATAACTCATAGAGAAATTAAATTAAAAGTTTTGTTATGGACTAGCGACCTATTACAGGCTGTCACGGCTGTCACTTCAACAATTCGAAAATCTCGAAGTGAAGCATTGTTTTTAGTGGTTATGTAGTATTGGATATGTGCATTTAAAACTTGTTGACATAGAAACACTCTTCACAATGATAAATCGAGGATTATCGGTGTGAGGAATACGTCAGGGAATCGATTGTGTCCCTTTTACAGCCACGGCATTTGCAAATCTTGCCTCAAGGTATATTCAACATACTTTATATCGGTCATTTGAAACAAAAGCGAAATCGATGTTCTTAAATGATTCATGGGCCTAGTCATACAATACCAAGAATGGCGGGATTTTACATCTTCTACCCATTTGATGAACTCTTCGTGTAGCTAGATGCTCATTAGGTCGATAAGAATTAGAAATTTACATGATGATGGTTTGTCAAAGGCATTGAAACACTTTACCCGGATATTCTTTTGTATTGAGACAGAAACGAATTAATCCCTCTCTCTAGAGTGAACTTTTTCACAGTTAAAAAAATTCAAACGAATAGATTCACGAATTGATTTGTGTTCCCAGAGTGGGTTTTGTGCAGTTAAAAAAATGCATTTTTGTGCAGTTTTTATCAAGCTTGAAAAAAAAAACGGATCAGTTCATAGACACTTAATAATTAATTTAATTCAAACTGGAGGTCATTTCTGGAGGTCTTGTCAATATCGGTGAAAATCGAGACTATATTTTTGGTAACGCTGAGAATTTCCTGCATAAAAATAAATATCTTATATCGGGATTTTTTGTCCCGTATACCTTATTCGGGCTTTGACGTAGCCTCTATCTGCTTTCCCTTTTTCTACATAAAGATTACCCTAGAGTGTTGTCCGCAGGTACCAATCGTAATGCTAATGCATTACTTAGTTTATCTGGCCAGGTTTTTTGCAGTTTCCTTAAGCCCTCGTGCAAATGTGATACAGATTACTGTGATGCAAATGTGATACAAGATTCTGTATCATATTTGCACGAGGGCTTAGGGAAATTGCAAAAAACCTGGCCAGATAAACTGCGTCCTGCTCCGCAGTTGACTCAGTTGAACCAGTGCACGACTAAGTCGTCACTCATTAAAGTTATGGCTGCAAGCGATGCTGCTTAACTTAGGGAACCACCGAAGGCACACACTTAAAAAATTTATAAAGATATGGGCGTATCTCACAAACCTTCGACTTTCACGGCCTCAAAGAAAAAAATCTAGTTATAGGAGCACAGGATCGCTAATTTTTTGTACTCATCTCAAGATCCGACCTTTAGAATAGCAATATTCGTTCATAAACGAGGCATCATATACAGGGTGCTCACATAAAGAATCGTATGATCATTTTAACTAATAATTATTTATTCAGTGCTAATTAATTGCAGGAACTATCTTTGATTGCGTTTTACAAGAGTTTAACATATTTTCAATTTATCAAAACAAATCTTACAAATACTGCTGGCGCCCACGACATAGTTTTATCCCTTCCCATGGGGAATTTTTCTAATTCAATTTGACTCAACTCGTATGCAGAAAATGAAAAGTGTGACTAGTAATGACTCTACTAACTCAAAATATAATTTAGATAATTTACGAACAATAATAGTTGGAATTTATCATGCAAATTTATAAACCTGGCATTCTCGATCCTGACAATTGCATACATTTTGACCCAGAGAAAAATTGTTTCTCATCAAAAGGTCGAGCACATCTGCGCACATCTAAGTCGTGATGAGAGTAACGTACTCACATGGAATTTAATAATTTACTTGACTCGTTTGGCCGGGTAACAATGGGGAAAACCTGACATTTCTTCCCCACGCAGCAATGTTCTTCCATGTCGTCGATCTCTGCGAGCATAATAATTGACTCTACAACGTAAATTTCACTTTATTCAAGTCGTGATAAACCTACCTTCATGTGCATCCAATTCATTCGGCTCAATTACCTTGTGTTCGTATTCCTGATCTATATAACGGTGGATGTCAGATTCACCATCGAAAGCGAGTTACAGATGTTCACAGGATTACCGCTCAATTTTCTAACATGTTTGGCGGTTGCGATTAGGTACATTATATTCATTGCACTTTACTGACAGTTCATAATTTTTTTCTTATCATTCTTAAGATGCATATCAATGCTACATCCGTAAAAGTGACTCGAAAGTCAGAGTTACACGCGAAAACATTGATAATTTCCACATTCGTACCAAGATAAAACAGTCTATTGGTGCATTATAAATTTTTTTCAAAATAGATTATTCTTCGTAAATCTTAAAAAAAGTTTGATACTCGCTTAATTCATTCTGTGTAAATTACTATCGCATTCTCCAGTCGAGTTACACGAAAGTCAAAGGTTTGTAAGATACGCCCATATACACTTTAATAGAGGAAAATAACAGAGGGGTTAGTTTCCTTCAAATTTTCATTTTGAGATTTCCGTATCAGAACATTCAAAACGATTCAAAATATCGAGGAAAGGGATTTAGGAAAATTCTCCGGAGGTGTATGGATGAAGGGCCTAAAATTCATTCAAACATAACTTGTGAACCACTCGACGAAACCAGCTCAAATTTCAATACCACATAGAATACTGACCAATGTTTATTTGCCGGTAATTCCATGAAAATCGCTCAACGCATTTCGTTTTTATGTGTTTTTTAAGATTTCGAAAATAGAATTTTTGAGATTTAAAACATGGTTGCATACAGTTTTCCAAAAATTTATCTGATGAGTACAAATTTTTCACATGAAAAAAATTATATTTGATGATAATAAATCTGTAATTTAATGAAGATCGATAGAAGGACCCAGATAATACAGGAATTTCATTTTTGTTTGTCGTTTCTCGACGCCTAAGATCTGATGAAAATTTAGTTTTTCAATAATTTATGTTCAATAAGAATGCAAAGTAGAATCTTGCAAATTGCTTCCCATAATTTTTGGCTGCGTAAGAACATGAACATTTAGTAATATACTTCCTCATAGAGGTAGCTTTTCAAAAAGCGAAAAATAATAGGGAAGGAATGCGCAAGGTTCTACAATGCATCCTTTTTCGATAATGAACGGTTTAAAAAGAAATGTGGCTTGTGTGGATTAATTGTTTATATTGGGATTGTGGCAGTCGACGTAACATTCATCGTGGACATAATCATAAACTTTCGCACCACCTTTGTCAACAACCATGACGAAGTGGTCTCCCGTCCGATGAAGATAGCCGTCCATTACCTCAAGGGATGGTTCATAATCGACCTCGTTGCTGCGATACCCTTCGATCTCTTACTCTACGGCTCCAATACGGACGAGGTAAGCAATTCGTTAGTTAAATCGATATCGTGAACTCTCTCTCTCTCTCTCTTACTCTCTGTCTATCTGTCTCTATATCTCTCCTCGCTCCTTTCTATTTCGAAAGAAGTCGTTTCTGGAGAGAAATAACCCTGCACTGTTAGTCTGGAGCGAATCTACACCACCGTGCAGACTAATGAAACATCATGGCATTTCCGTTCTACCGTCAATGTACGGTAAATAAGTGAACGAAATCTTATTTCCAACCAAATCAGGATGCTTGGCTTCAGTTTATATATTTTTGGAGTTACTTTTTCAGAATATGCGAGCAATAGAAGATACTAACAACCAATTTAAGATATTCAAGATATTTCATTGTATTGATGATACATTTGCTAATCGTAATTTTTGATTCAAGAGAAATTATTTGAGTACATCTTGAGAACAGAAACCCTGCGGAAATACAGGAGAACTTAATGCAGATACTAAGAATATTTATTTTAAAAATCAGAAGACACAAAAATTGTTGCATCAACTACCAGAAAACATTGTATCTCTTAATGAAAGAATTTTTCTTTTTTTTGAATATCTAATTTTATAACGAATTTAACTTTCTAGGAATGACTCATAGTTGCGGTTCATCGTTTATAATTCTTGATATAATATATATTACCCATATTTAATACTAGAGTTATTAAATAATAAGTTTTAGGAAAATTTCGAAGAAAATGCACAGAAACACAAATTTGAAACTCGGAATACAATTGATAGGAAGAACGTGTACTCGGAAAAAGTAAATTAATTTCGTAGGAAAAAAAGTTGTTCAATTTTATGTCTGGAACTAAATTACCAATCATTCACGGGCATTTTCATTCAAAACCTATATTTGGTTATCCGATTGTAGCAGAGTATTTGAATTCTAATCGAATCAAAATTTAGATTAACGATGTATATGTTAGATATAAGAAAAAAAGTTGAAGGTGATGAAGCAACTTCATTTTCGATAATTAGAATCCCTTGATTTTTCATTTTTCTGCACATTGTATGCCTAATACTATAAAAATTTTATAACTATTACCTGTTAGACGTATCTCGTTGTCGTCGTGTATCGGTGAAAGTGTCTGCCAATGGGCCCGATTGTATTCTATTTTTTCGGGTACTAATTGCCGAAAAAGATGAAAATTGAGTGTCTATTAATTATAATAGCCGTGTCTTCGATTATATCTATTTCACGCTTGATTTGAAAAAAAAAAACAATTCGTCTTCTTCAACTCCATATTCTTACAATCCTGATCTTTTTTTCCCGAATCCATCCTATATTTATTCAACTGTCGCCCACGCCTATTGACCAGCCATCCGTCTATCTCTATATCTCTATATATCTCTCACTCTCTGTTCCTCTCTGTCTCTGTCTCTCTCTTTCTCTTTCCCCTTCTCTTTCTTACTCTTTCTCTCTTTCTGTCTGTCTGTCTGTCACTCACTCTCTCTCTCTCTCTCTCTCTCTCTCTCTCTCTCTCTATTACTTTATCTCGAAATTCTGTGGTGTTGTGGATGATTTTTGTCCGCGAGGATATATCTATGATTCACGATATTATTTACGTTTCGCGCTCTCTCTCCTCGCGCGCACTGCATTTCAAAGTACCAATAGCTGTGCGTGTTGGGGTTCATCTTCTCTTCTAACACATTAATATTCAAAAATCTGTGTACGTATACACAGCTCAATCAATAAAGACGTCGCGAAAGACGGTTTTCTATTCGTTCAACAATTGTTGTTTGGAGAGATAAGGGTTTTCAATGTAACAGGATATCGTTCTTGTCATTTATCCTTTATTTTTGAATAATGATTATTTCGTTATTGCGGAAGCTAAACTAGAAATATATAACGCGACCCTTTAATTTTTATTAATTCGAGGCAAATTTCGACGTAATTTCATTTTATTTATTCTTTGAAAATCAACAACAAGTTGTGTATTCGAAAAGTTCGGCTGTGAATATATGAATTATTTATTCAATATTTTGAACCATATTCATTACAAATTATTTCGGGTGTCAACCTGAATATATGATGTTGTAGAAGTTTTCTCGTTTCATTTTTTCTATTGCCGGATTAAAAAGGGCCGATAACCCTTCAAATACAATAAAATTGTTCAGAAAGATGAGGCATTTTTTTCATTCTGTAGACAATCTACAAGTCATATTATATCTCAAAGGTTTAACTGTAAACGAAATGATTTATAATTTGAAATTCATTGTACTTTGATTGGAACATTTTCATCCGATTTGCCTACTTTTTTTTCAACAAGTACGATAATTAGGCTAATTCTATAACGATTTGAGCGTACATTCTGCGACTTTTTTCAATTTTTTTTGCCGACGAATTTAGCAGTTGCATTTGAAAAGAGAACTAAAACTTGAAAGTGAATGACAGTACAAAAAACAAGTGATATACGTTTATTTCCGGTAAAATGTCGAATGTAATAATAATTATATTTTAACATTAAATACCTAAACAGCCAAAACATTGCCTTAACGCTGATATATCGTGCAATTTCAGATTTAAAAAAAAGATTTTGAATTTTTTGTCTACGCTCGATGCCCACACAGCCGATTTTCGTTTACCGAGTCTGCGCCCATCTGTAAGTCCTGTAAAATATTAAGTCAGACGACAGATGGCCAATGAAGCGAGAACGAAAATGATTCCACTTGTATTCTTAAAAAGAAATATTGCCTGGTTAAAAAATGAGTAAAAATATAAATATAAAATATAATTCAAAACGTTACTTTCCCGATCCAGTATTTATCTGAAAAATCATAAATAGTTAAGAAAAAAATGCAATTGTGAATTAGCGCGAATGGATATTAATAATAAAGTCCCACAACAGTGTTGGTCAATTCTGGCTACTCGTAAACAATGAGTAAAATGTACTGAAGTACATTTGCTAATGCAGAATATGTGTTTAGGAAAATATTTTTGAATCGATTTCTTTGGCCCTTTTATTCTGAGTTATCGGTGCGCGCTTGTTCGTTAAAAAAAAACCGGTCATATCCCATAGTCTGGTCAGCTTAAGCGGAGGAGAGAACGAGCAAGAGATAGAACGAGAGTGAGAGCGAGTGCGAGCGCTTGGGGTGGGTTGGTGGGTGGGCGGGAGCATTGGTGAAATGACGCGATCACAAGAGAGAGCCTCGTGGGCGAATGCACTATGTACGACTGCGAACGAGCGTGCGAGTTCTATTAGAATACTATTTGAAGAAGAAAAAAATACAATCATACATTAAACTAGAAAAAAATAAAAATAAAGACACCGAGACGAATGAGATTTAACTCCAGTTTCACGTTTCCGTAGCTCGGCTTGGACAAGGATGAGGTTAGTTGACACACAAAAGCCTGACGTTCTTCTATTTTGTTCAACGCAAATTTAAACTTGTATTATGCCGAAATCTTTTTTATTACATATACTATTCTTAATGATACCGTATATAAAACCACAAATATTTATATACCGTCACCAAAACTTTATTCTCTCATATATACGCTTAATCACACTCGACACCGTTCTTGAACTTTATCTATATTAATAGTAATAATTATATATATATATATATACTATATATACCATCTCAATATCGTATTACATCAATCTATCGATATATTTATGCCCTTTGTTTTCGCGGAGCGTCGCCAACCACGTGGCGAACGACCTGCGTTCTAGTAAATTATTGTTATTATTACTATTGTCGTCCTTTCGGGTCAGTGGGGTTCGTAATCTTACGTATCTCAAGACTCAACTTGATTGTGGTACTGAAATAGATATTAATATGATTAGATTGTGATTAGGTTCATTTTCAGATTTTTTAAAATAATGTGTTCATTAATGCAATAACTAGTGCTGATCGACCGATTAAAATAACTCAGGTTGCTTTTTAAATTCCTGAAAAAAAACCCGATCGTTGTGTATTAAATATGTGTTTCAAAGTTAGTATTGCTTTGCAGCAATTTGATGATTTGATCAGAAGTATGAAATAGGGTCATATTGAGGTTTACGCTATTGAAAAAACAATTATTGTTTGACCTTGATCGATCGTTCGGTTTGGGAAAATTCAAATACCAAAAAATGAGTGGAGCTTCACGATCGCCATGTTGGTTGTCGTAGACGGAAACAATATTTCTGGGGGAAAAAAACCTTTCGAAGAAATACCCCTCCGAAAATGGTATTTTTTCAAGGGTATTTTTACCGGGGATTTTTTCTCCGGGCTTCGTTGGTTGTTTATAATATCGGCCACCAGGCGTTGCATCGTTGATTCGTAAGCTCAATAGTGCGAGTTAGCAGGCGAGAAA
This sequence comes from Tromatobia lineatoria, assembly GCA_949699805.1. Taxonomy (NCBI): domain Eukaryota; kingdom Metazoa; phylum Arthropoda; class Insecta; order Hymenoptera; family Ichneumonidae; genus Tromatobia; species Tromatobia lineatoria. The sequence goes on from OX453043.1 coordinate 12,026,284, forward strand.
CTGCATCATTTTTTATTGAGATTGAGGGAAAAAGCGTTGAACGAATGAATGAGCGTGAGATTGCGTTGAATGGTAAAACGGAGACGAAAGAGTGCAAACATGTGAAAGGGAGAGAACAGGCTCGATACGACTAAATTAATAAAAGTAACCTGTTAGACGGTCGGACACCAGCCTACGTTTTTGGCCAATCCGTTAATTAAACTCGCGTTCACGTCTCGCGGTCAATTTTTCACAAGCCAAAAAATAAGAACAGGAAATAGCGAGAACTGCCAAAATCAAGATTTGTCTTACGATTGTAAATCGGTCGAATATCACCGTTTTCTTCAACATTACGCAAACACATAAATATATATATATATCTATATATAGTATATACAAAAAAACCCCACTTTTATTCAACACCAACTAAAACACATGTTGAGCCGTTTTTACTGCAGCACTTTAATTTTATGTCGAATTCCGTCACACCACCTCGCACCTTTCGGTTTTTACAAACTATACACAATCGTAGTAGTACTATTGAACTTATTCCATGGCCATGAGTTGCACACACATTAAAAAATTCATACAATCAAATAATAAGATTCCATCATTTTGATAAAAATACCCTCGAGACAAGCCACTAACTCTCTCTTGAACATCAGAACGCGGATCAAGGTATATTTTATCGCGTGCCATAATACTACTACTATTACTATTACCACTACAAATAATGCGAAGTTTTTAACGTAAGCTTATTTCCAAGTTTTTTCTATTCATTAAGTTGGTAATCCTCCGTTCATTTTCAGCCTTATTCCCATCTTAGTTATTATAACTGAACTGTTATTATTATCATTATCATTATCATTATCATTGAGAATAATGCTACTCATACTGTACGTCCGCTTAAGATTGCAAGCTTTGCTTATACATTATTACGATACAAGCGATAGAGACTTATGTATTTGAATTATTAAACTTAAGGGGACTTTGCAATTGCGGAGTCAGATAAATTTTCAGTGTCACAATTGCAGATAGACTCTGTATTAAATTTTATGGAAATTCCACTAAATAATCATTCTACGAATGGTTTTTATTAAATCATTGAGATTTATTAAATCAGGGCTTAGGAAAAACCTTCAGTGTGGACGTTACGTTAATGTTAATCTGAGCACTAATAGAACATCGACGAAAAATGTCAAGCTATAGTTTGCTTGTTTGCGCTGTATTATTGAACAAGTCCCCTTAACGATCAATCAATGCTTCGAAAGTTAATGATTGACCGCCTATGCGCATAAAAAAAATACCATCAATAGGGTGCGCTTCGTCTCTCTATTTTCAATTATCTTGTATCTAATTATCACTCAATTATCATATTACTCTTAAAGAATCTTTGTTTACTCGTGCCTAAGAGCCTAGCATAATTAATCGACTGCATTGCCCTTTTTATTCTCGATAATAGTGATACTTGCATGAATTGGTTTTTCACCCTCAGGCTAAAATACTTTACCCCTTCCGTGCATAGTCCATCGCGTTTTTTTTTTTGTTCCGACTCTTTGACTGCTGCGCTTTTTTTCATAGACGTTTGTTGGTAGTGAGTGTGGCAAAATGCTCGTATCAGCAGTCAAAGGGTGTGCGCTCATTTTCAACCCTAAACCCTCTTTCTGTCCCTCTCTCACGAACCCCGCCCTGCCTCGCTCTATATTTATTGCCTTATTTATCGATAGGAAAATTCGCCCTGCTAAATTGGCCTATCAATATAAATCATTATTAATACTTGTCTTCATACCATCGACGGCGTTGAACGCAGTAGTGCCGACATTAACTCCTTTAAAAATTGCACTGACAATATTGACACTTGGAAAATTTTTCCCGTATGAAATTGGCATTTTAAAAAAAATTGACCTCACCTATATCTGGTATTTTAATATTTGGCCGTGCTAATATTGTCACTCGCAATATTTGCATTCTTAAGATTGGCCACGCACATATCGGCAATAACTGGCTAAAAAAATATTTGTAATGTCAAAGATGCAATCTCATATTTGACACGTACTATAATAATTATCCAATTTCTTCGGGGCTAATTTTTCCGCATTTCGATCATCACGTTATCGACCTTTAAACCTGACAAGCCTGAAATTTGCTTCCCGAGAGCCCTGCCCTTGCTGCGGCTGACGAACCTACTCGAAATGGACTCTTTTCATTTCTGCTGATAAATGAATAATTCGCATGGGTTTTTTTTTCATAATAAACGTAAGAGAAAAACGAGTCCATTTCTTGTGGCGTATGCCTGTGACGTTAAAGCGTGAACGAAATGCAACTTATATGCACGTCGAGAGAGGAAAAAATATCGTGTATTTCAGACGACGACCCTCATGGGCCTTCTGAAAACCGCTCGTCTTCTTCGGCTGGTCAGGGTCGCGAGGAAGATCGACAGGTACAGCGAGTACGGAGCCGCTGTACTTATACTGCTGATGGCAACTTTTGCGCTCATTGCTCATTGGATGGCCTGCGTTTGGTGAGAATCATTACCATTTCCAATATTTTTGCAGCTTAACAGAACCGAAACAGCCGAAGAAAAGTTATATAAAATCCCTCGCGGTGTGATTCCACCGTTTTGTTGGTTGGTATAGGGTTGGATCTTGGTAGGATTTCGGTAGGATTGTAAAAAAGATCGGTATGAAGTTGGATTTCGGTAGGACTTAGATTGACCAACCGAATACCAACCGAACTCCTACTGGTTATTTTGGGCAAAAAATAAATCCATAACCAAGCGAGTTCCAACCGTTTGAAAGTGAGTCCACAGTTGGTTTAACGATTGGCTTTACGAATCCCCACCGAATTCCAACCTTTACTCTATATGATGGTTGGAATTTAGTAGACGTTCAGTTGATCAAGTCCGCGAGGGGATTTTTTTTATCAACGATATTATTGATTTGAGAATACTTGTCAACCAGAATTCGGCCTTTCGAATTTCAACAATAAAAAAAATATTTTGACGCACTTCTTCAGGTGGTTGTCGTCCTTATTTTTTTCTTCTTAAATCTGTTTACTTTAGTCGGTGTAGTAATGAATGTTTTGCACACGTTTCCCGTGCGTTAAAGCTCGAGTTTGACATCGAGTCTTCGAGTTTAATTTTGTACAGTACTCGTCGCAAATACTTTTTTTCAACTCTTATTGCAATACCAATCTTTGACTGGTGCTGCAAAATTACTCGTCAGGACAAGTTATCCGTATTCGGATACCGATATACTATTCATATGTTTTCAACATTTTTTTCCTTCACAAAGGTATGCAATTGGCCACGCTGAAAGACCGGGACTCAAGAGCAAAGTTGGCTGGCTCGACATACTCGCCAATGATACTCATCAATTTTATTTACAGAACAATACTGGAGGCCCGAGTATAAAGGTACGCCAAAAGAATTATCACAAGTCATTGTAGTAATAACATCTATTTGGCATGAATACATTGGAAATTTGATAGTTCGAATTACAACTTTTTCAAATTAATCCTTTAACTACCAATATCTGCTACATGGAACGAACTGCTGTGTTTAAAGCATTCTGTTTGAATTTAATGCAAAAATTCGGAAAGATTTTATCAAGCAATAGAATTCTATTCAGCATATAGTCGATAATGTCGTTACATGCCCAAAACCGCGAACATTGGAGAAGCAAGAATAAAAAAAAATTAAAACACAAGAAATGCAAAGAGTCAATTCCGCAAAAATGTCATTTTTCTTCTATTTGGATGCATCGATATGGGCCGTGGTCGTTGAAGGGCTAAGTAATAATAAGATTACAATGAAAATAATTTCTTCAATAATAATATAAAAATCTAAAGCTTAATAAGAAAAATAATATTCAATTTATATATTTCAGAGTCGTTATATTACAGCTCTGTACTTCACATTCAGCAGTCTTACGTCGGTGGGCTTTGGCAACGTGGCGCCAAACACAGATGCCGAAAAAATATTCACGATAATCGTCATGCTTATCGGATGTAAGTTCAGTATTTAACCGACAAATCTGCAAGAAGATGCGTCGGGATTTTTCCGGACTTTCCAATTAATTGTGATAACATTCTTTTAGCACTCATGTACGCGAGCATATTCGGTAATGTTTCGGCGATAATACAGAGGCTTTACAGCGGTACAGCGAGGTATCATACGCAAATGTTGCGAGTGAGAGAGTTCATAAGGTTTCATCAGATACCGAATCCACTGAGACAGCGTCTCGAGGAATACTTTCAGCACGCCTGGACTTACACGAACGGAATCGATATGAACAGTGTGCTAAAGGGATTTCCCGAGTGCTTACAGGCTGATATATGTCTACACTTGAACAGAACGCTCCTCAGCAATTGTAAAGCCTTTGAAAAAGCGAGTCAGGGCTGTCTCAGGTGAGAATTCAGTCGAAACCACATATCGCTAACTGCTACTCTTGCTGGACGCTTAATTTCCTATAATCAAACCGCTAGAAGATATTTTAAATTAACTAAAGCCTTCGTTTTTACATCTCCAAGAGCCTTCCTGGCCGTTGCATTCTATACAAATTGGTCCAACACAAGTTTATATGGGTTTATTGAAGTAATATCCACCTTACATAAACGAAAAATTATCTAACATATTCCTAATGTTACGGAAAATGCGATATGAGAAAAAACGTGAACAAAATTAGTGACACCGTTACATGATTATCCGTGATCAATAAAAATAGCTTCAGATGTAATTGTAAAATCGACATGGCATAACAAGACATAACTTGATATTTGATAACAGAGAGATAAAGATAAATCAATTAATTGATAATTAACTTAGGCTTCAGTATGATTCAGTGCGAATTTTTTTTATTTTCTTGCCGATATGCTTGAATGCGATTTGCTGGCATTTTATTTTAAATGGAATCGTGATCACCAGAGCGCTGTCCCTAAAATTCAAAACAACCCACGCACCACCGGGCGATACCCTGGTTCATCGTGGCGACGTTCTAACCTCGCTATACTTCATATCGCGAGGAAGCATAGAAATACTAAAGAGCGACATAGTCATGGCAATTCTCAATCCACCTGATATTTTCGGCGAGAACCCCTGCGAGTACGCAACAGTGGGAAAATCTTCGTGCAATGTACGGGCTCTCACCTACTGCGATCTTCACAAGATTCACAGAGACGATCTACTAGATGTACTGGCACTTTACCCTGAATTTCACAGTCACTTCATCGAGAATCTCGAGATCACATTCAATATGCGCGACGTGAGTTCATTAATTTTTATTTTAATGTTACATTATTTCATCATCATAATTAATTACTGGTTATAGGAGGAGCAAGCTGGAGTCGATCCGATAACAACGCGATTTCCAGTGAGCACGCCAACTGACGTAGATGTCGACGCGCGAAGATTCGCATTCCGTCCACCAAGATGCCGATATAGACCAGGCGGTCTTCCCAATACAAACCTCGTTCCCACGGGGCGTCAAGAATCGGTTCAGGACGATCAGGATGAGTAGTAAGTTATGAAAACCATCTTTCGCCATCCATGAGCAATGAAAACTTCAATTTCTTGCATATTTCATAAAACTGGTACAGTAATGAGCTTCGGCGAGTAACGACCTTTATTTGATGATTTTATTTCACCCAGATTTTGTCCTCTCCCGGAATCTTTACTCTTAAGCAATCTGTAACAAATGTGTAAAAAAAATTCACATAAAATTAAAATTTAGGTTCCATTTTATTTTTATATTCTCGGTACCAGTTTATATAAATCACTACATGATAGCTGCAACACTCAAATGACAAATGAAAAGTCATAGACCAAGAACTGTTCTGTTAAATATTGTTTTGCTTCCTCATACGCGTAGCTTTGTTTTCATGAATTGTTTTTTTTTTCGAACTTTGCATGTTAGGACACTCACATTGTTAAAGAGTCGAAAAAAGTGATCTAGGAAAAATGTCCGTATGTGTGTACGTGGGGTGGGGTTCAAAATAGCGAATGACCAAAATGGTGAATGGTTAAAATAGCGAATTTCGAAATTAGGAACGTCTGAATCTAGAATGGTCATCATTATGGAATTCGCTACTTCAGCCGTTGGTTATGTAGACCATTCGCTATTTTGACCTCGATCTTATTAAAAAGCAATCAAAATAACGAACGATAAAAAATGGCAAGTGGCTGAAAAAGCGAATTCCATAATGGTGACCATTCTAGATTTAGACGTTCCGAATTTCGAAATTCTCTATTTTAACCATTCACTATTTTGGTTATTCGCTATTTTTACCCCCACCCATTTTATTACAAACAATATTATCTTTGTAATTTTTTTTTGTTATGTACACATACAGATTCCTTGAGAATAAAGATTTCTGAAGAGGCCCAGATCTGGGCGAAGCGTAAGGCAAACACGAAAAACAACATTTTTACAAAAAGCTCGTTACTCGCTGAAGCCCATCACTTCACAGTGATATTGACCAAGGATTCTATACAGCTTCTATGCAACCATAATTTTGATAAATGCGTGTCTTAATCTACTTCTCCCTCTCTGTCTCTCTCTCTCTTTCTCTCACTCCAGCGAAAAGGGTAGTGGTCACGGAATCCTGGAGTTCAGCACTGACAAAGCTGGACAGGACGTCACGCCGCTCAATCTCGAATTTGACGAACCGAAACAGCGAAGCTCGACCCTCAACTCGATAACCGGTGAGTACTCATTCTCATATTTTTGTTTTCATTCTAAGACGTTCGATTATTCACCATCCTGGCTTTACGGCTGTCTTTTTCGACGTCCCTTTCCTATCTCTGACTATTGGAAAACTCTCCTCTCCCCGTGTGCAATATAACCACTCACTGTATATCGTAGCGGATAGTTCGACGTTGAGTTGTGACAATGGCGAATGCGTTTTTGTGCACGCATTTATTGGTTTGTTTTATTTTTACGAATTCATGCGTGTTCGCCCATAAACAAATAATATGCACTGTGGATTTTCTCATCAGCTAATTCTTGCCGCACGCATCGACAGACGTGGTATTACGCTTATGAGCGCTTATTGAACCATTTTTGACTGTTGGTAAAGGATCCCAATGTTGGAACTGACAAAGTTTCTTCTTTCGTGCAAGATATAACTCAAGCACAGTCTAATAAGTATATTCTTCTATTCTATGTTTTTCTCTATCGAGTGAAGTTTTCTCTTCAGTCATCTTTTGTTCAATTGATTTCCTGACCGCCTTTCAAACGAGATGTACTGAAAAAAAAAATTTGTTCTTTCTGGTAATTCATATTAAATCCATAATTTATAGTAATTGACTATAAGTAACAACACCCAATTCGCAAAAATATTATTACATGATATGTTGAATATAACGAATGTATGGAATTTACTCGCTTACATCAGAAATATTCAATGAATCGAACGTATTGAATATGTCCGAAAATATTTTTATGATACTTTCTAGAAAAAATTTGTCGCTAGTCTGAAACTGTAAACAACCCATTGTTTGGAATTACGCTTTGTCTGATTTACTCCACAAATAATTTTTCAGACTATCCGATCGCGCTGGTATGTAAATTTGATAATATTGTATGTCAAAGGAAACCAACATTTTCATTGTCGATTAAATTTAAAAACAGTTTTCATTTTTTTTAAATAATTTTTGAAAAAAATGTATGTATTAAAATATGTCCTTCGTTTTGGATACAATTTTCGTACCATTGTTCAACAACGCGGTCGGATATTCTAAAAAAGAGAACGTTGCGTTGACTGTAACTCTCTTCCATATCCTGTCCTCGCGATCCTTTTCGCACGTGTCGACGTAAGTATTCGGGCATAAGTGTTTTGTTGGTTCACGAGAGAGAAAAAAAAACTCGCGGCGGTTCGTTTAACACCTTGAAAACCTGGTTGTTCAGGCATGCTAACCCATCTCAAGCGCAGCATACCGGATCTCCGTCAGCACAAGATTCATCTCCAGCCGCTAACGAGTCACGACTACCTCGCCAAACAGAGTGAGTATATTAACGTTTAGAATCATAGAGAGACAAAAAAGAAAAAAAAAAAAGATTAAGAGAAGGAATCGAAAAAGAAAAACAATGAAAGACAATGTAATGAAAGACGACAGTGCATCGCAGCAACAGTAGCAGACAACGACGCCAGTTATTAGCGATACATACATATTTATATATATTCAAAATACATGCATCGCAATGTAACTCACAGTACTTGGAAGAAACACTCATTCACAACGCCGAAATGAGAATGCATCTATATATTTTGTAATAAATTTGGTGTTGGTTAGAGGAAAGCTGCTCGCACGTACGGCTCTTCCTATTTTACTTTTCATATCATCTTGTTTTGCATTGTCGGTCTATCGCAAATGTGGATTTATATAGCAGTACCTCGCAATCTTCGAATAAAAATTCATTCAAAATACTTTTCGATCTTCGTAGTGGTATTCTTTGAGTGCATCGAATGGAACATCTTTCTTCAGCTTCAAACAAATTTATAATTTTATCCCGCTAGCGCATTATATTCACCTTTTTTTGATCCTGAAAGTAATATCGAACAATTGTGAGAAAATAAGTCAACATGTTAAACAAATTCAAAGGTATTTTGAATACTGTTTTATTAGAACATTGTTGTTACATGTTACTCTATGAACGACGTAACTTTTTGGAAACTGACATGGTCATTGTCACATCACTTGTGTTGTCTGTGTGCTCCCAGTGACGACCCCGCTGACGAGGCCACCGCGAAGAAGCTCAGCTGCTGGCGATAGTTGCCTCACTCACAACGTTGTTCATCCACCGTCGACGACCTCCAGCCACTACACGACACCTTCGCCGCCACAGCATCCTCACTCGCACGGTGCGCTGATCATTTATCTTCTGAGATATCGTCATACAGCATCTACATTTCAAGCACTTGCCAAAAATCAATTGAGTCAAAAAAACAACAATGTCTCTTACGACGCTGATTTCTGTGCACGGATATCAGTATTTCGCCTTTTGGATTCACAAAGCCTCGCATGAGACATTTTTGCATTGAATTAACGTTAGAATTCATAACATTGGATGCAATGTAACAAAACACGTTGTACAAAAAATGTCCGTTTTTTGTGCGCGTGACGAGAGTTTCAGTCTTTGATTTCTCACAATTTAACCACCGCTTGGACTATCCCGCTGACAGTTGAGATTCTAGTGCTATAGAAATTCCCATTCATTGACCATAGTTTATTTCCATGATAGGTACGGACAATCAATTTTTTAAATATTCACTATCCTAAAAAAATGGGAACAAGCAAACTACTGCAAAAGTCAAGATATGGACCTGAGACTTTGTAAATCAGTGCACCGAAAAAAAGTTTAAGTACCGATAACCTCACCGTTGGGGCCGAGAAAAATTCGTTTGAATGAAAGGAGACGTATTTTAATCAACTATACCGACGTTGTTTCAATAAAATTGATATGTTTGTTTCTACAGTATATTTAGAGCCAGATCTGTCTGTAGGTGCAGTAGATCCGGGCCTAGAGAGGGAAATGTTGGGGGGCTGCAAATTTACGACGTTGTTGACTCTGTTCTTATTGAAAATCAATAAATTTGATATGGAAACGATATTGGAATACGTTTCCAGCAGTCAGGGATTCAGAAGATGCTCCAATGCCACTCTAGCTATTTTTTTGTGACGTCGACAGTGATGAAGAAATACCCTGTTATTTTTCTCAGTGAAAAAGCCGTTACTGAATAAGTAAATAATTTTTTCGTTTTTTTCGAAACTTTTACACGAATCATTTTTTTTTGTATAGGGTAGAAGTACCGCTTGTGGCCATCTTAGTACCGTATGTGGCCATCAACTTGATCCATTTGTGGCCATACCTATTGCATGTAAAGGACAGTGCTGGCCACAAACGGTGTAAACGGCTTTGAACCTGATTTATTAAGCAATAAGGCATTTTAAGCATTGAATATTCAACGTTAAGTTTGCTTTGATTATTATTAGTAGAGCAAACTCATTTAGTAATTTCTGTAGATTAAAGTAATGATGAATTGATCTATACATTTTATGTGAGGCCACTAATGGTACAGTGGTCACAAATGGTACGTCTACCCTACCGAATGCTCGATCCGTGACGCTCTGATATTTGTTTGTGATATCGACGATCAGGCAGAAATACTCTGCAATTCTCTTAGCAAAAAAAAACTCTTTCAATAAAAATAGTAATAACACCCCGTTTTTCCGAACATACACACACATAGATTTATACCAGAACATCGATCGATGCCATTCCGGCAAGTTTATTGCAATATCAACAGTCATGCATGAATACTCTCTAACTTTTTCACTCCAAAAAAATATTCATTCTTAAATGAACGGAAAATTCCTCCGTTCTTCGGCAAAAAAATCATACTTTCCAGAACGTGATTATCATTTCAAACATTCCAATCGGACATGATGGAAAAAGAGTGGCTGAATCGACAGAGGATGCCTTATACTTGTCTTATTTCACAGGAAAATCAAATGAGGATAAGAATAACCCTATAAACAATGCTCTCCTTAGTAGCATAACCGACACGAGACCACGTTAACCGAGTTCGTTTAAAATTGACCGCTAATTTGTAACGAATTACACTTACTCCTCGTTAACTGATATTCGTTGCTTTAGAAGGAGAGAATTCCAAAGTTTCTGATATTCCACTTTCACAAAATATAAAAAAAAAAATTCGTACAGAAAAAATATTTCAAAATCTGGTGCACTTTTTAGGGTCTGAAAAATTACGAATCGAATCGGAGAGATCGAAGGTCAGACCCAGGTCGAATCGGGATGGAATGCTGCCTAGATAGCTTCATTTACTTAATTAGTATTAATTAATTCAACGGTTCAGAACAGCGAATTGTCGCATGAAGGTCGTTACCAGTAAAATCATTCGAGCCTCATGAAGTTTATACACCATTGTTTTTTCCATATCAAGAATACAACTTGCTTGCCGATAAACGAGCAGCCAGTTATTTGTTGTCAATGAAATAATGCATTAGCGCAGGCTTTCGACGAAGTATTTCGGCAATACCTAAGATCAATAGATAACTAATGCCTGTAGAAGCCCAACAAATTAATTATTGTCAACTACGTAAAGCTCTAGGAAAAATGGTTCCATCTATTTGAGCTTGGTTCACGACTCGTACTATCTATGAACCTACATCAAATTTACTGCAAATTTTATCAAATATCTGTCCAGCAAATTGAACATTCATTTTTCATAGATTCCGGAAAATTTAGTTTCAAAAAATTAGGTAATCACTAGAGAGATTAAAGACAATGTCTGTCTCTCTAACACATCGTCTTAAGTGATTATCTAATTTTTTAAAATTAAATTTTTTGGAATCTCAAATTATCACCATGGCGAAAGAGATAACTGAATCTTCCCGAATGTTAATTGCTATCACTGACATGAGGATACAATAATCATACGATTTAAATTTAATCAATTGGACTACATTTACGATAGTCGAGTCACCTAACAATAGTCGTACGAACGAAATTTCTGAGGTTGATACCTTCTTCCAAAAAATCTTATGCTCAAACTGTCTGAACCAAACAGATTTCTAACGACAAACAGTGCATTAAAATTGTGTGAGGTAAAGACTGCAATTTTCAACTTGTCACACTAACTAATTTGTTGCAGTGAATTCAATTACCACTGCATCTAAAGTTGGAAAACTCGGAGTACTTTTCTAAAGTTCTGGAACCTTATAATCTCATAACGATATTCAATTGTCGGTTTTAGCGGAAAATGGTTTAAGATGGATTTGTGCATCATAGACTTCGTGGACTTATTCTATCACCTTGCATAATTGTTTATGAGCTCTTTCAAGTCAAAGTATAAGCTTTGATCGAAGATGCAGAAATTGAATGTTCTGTTTTTAAATTCCTCCTTATTTTCAGGTGATTTTCAGAGCGGACCGGGACGGCCGTTGGAGGAAATGAACTCTCGAATAGACGAATTGACTCGCCAAGTTAGTTCTCTGGAGCACTCGATGGCCGGCGATATTCGTCTTATTCTGGCGCTTCTCCAACAGACTCTCAATTCGTCAAAAGAAAGTTCGAGCATCGAGATGACACAGCCTGGAACGGCACCCGCGGCCACCTCCCGAACTATTACACGGCCGCCGGCTTTGGCCCAGCGATCGGCGAGCGAACCTCAACCGGCGACGGTTCCCCCGTCAGCCTCGAACAACGGAAATGGCAAAATACAGCCCAGCACCTCGCACGGCCTCTTCCGGTGAGACTTATAAAAAAATTACAACACAACAATTAATCATTTTTCAAAATAATTCAATAAAGCAGTTTTTTATTTTGAATTTCAAGTTAAAAGGTACATTTTTACGTAATTCAAAAGTCATCACTATAAATTCAACGCTACCTCTCAAGAAAAAATAATAAATAAATGCAATAAAAGTGATTTCTCGGTGGTGGCCCATCTTCGATTCTGATGAAAACGAAACTTCATATGGAGTGATTAAAAATCTCACATTAAATGCACTATATTCCTTGTTATATAACAAGTAACTAGTAGGATCACTACTTTTAAAAAACGATTGTAATCGATGTCTGTTATTTTCTTGTGTTTTTTCTTTCTCCTCTACAAAAAGCCTCCTATCAAAATCACTGGATCAGTTACATTTGATTTCGGCGTCTTTTATTTTGGACAGATTGGACAAGTTCCGAAGGTGACAGAGCGTATTTATAAGAACACTTATTCATTCATGTATCGAATAATTATGACGCCCGTTGTAATTTTCTGAGCTTTGCCACGTGGTTGCATTTTAGAGTGATACGAGGAAAAGGGTAGCAGTAGAAATGGTTTGGTCCCCCTTTAATTCACTAGCTTGTAGAATCGTTCGACGCAGCGAAGAAAATTTTTGTGACGGAGTAGTTTCAAAACTCCAAAAACTTTTGGAGGTATTTTCGGTGAATTTTTTGTTTGCTGACTTATCCTGCGTAGCTTTTGCTTCCTCGTAGTCATTCCTGTGTTGAGCTTACGCGGATCATCCTTCTTTTTATGTGGTTCCAGCTTCTTTAAGGTTTTCCGAAAGCGCTCCGCATTTTCGTCCTGACTGCGTCGATCATTTTTCTCGCTCTTCTCATTTTCGTTATCGCTGATCACATCGGGTATTATATTTTGTTTCATTTTCCCCAGCCCGTCCTCGAGAAGAGTGTTGAAGCGTTGAATTTCACCCGCAGAATTTTGCATAATGAAGTTTTATATTGTGACATAAAACAGATTAAATATTGTGCGAATAATTGAACGACGATTCTTGCTATGAAACACGTGACAAGGCTCATTCGATAATAAAACAGATTATAAAATAATTAGCCAGAGTTTAGCTTAGAAACCGCTGCTCTCATATATCTACAGTAAATTCAAAATAGTTGAGCATTTATTATTTCATAAAATGAACTTCAATGGTATAAATATTAAACAGCCAAATCCCACCTTGATGGAAAAAATTATAATTTTTTGAATGTTCACCATTTTTTTGATAATGTAAAATTTACGTTACTTTGGTTTTTGTCATCTTATTTTATTATCCTTAAGTGCAGGATACATTCTAATGAAATTTCACTTTGCCGAAATTTCCATAACCTTGAAATTACAAAAGATGTTACTAAAAATACGTATTTCTTCAATGTACCAAAATATCTATTGCATCTAAGATATAATAAGAAATTGACTGAACAAAAAATGAGGGCTCGTACATTTTTGCTGTAAATAAAGGCCACGAGCTTCGAGTATATGCTAGCTGTGCATAATATTTCTATTTTAATTTATATTATCGATCACTAATTGAACGAAGATTTGATGATCAATTATTTATCAAACGCTGATTAATACTTGAATTGATAATATAAATTAATTGTTATCTGTATCAATGAGCTGTATAGTGCTGACAAAGAGTCACTGAACTGATCGTATCGAAGAGACACGCTATTTTTTTTTCATAATAATTACTTTTTTAAATCAGAATGATGGATTATTTATCTAGGCCTTCCCAGAGCAGGGAACCAACCTCAACGACATCGTCCGGCACGTCACGACTGACGGTAACGTCGGACACGTCGGCGCTGGCGACGGCGCTCCAAAGCGCGCTCAACGGTAGAACAGCACCCACGCGATCGCAAAGTCAACCCGTAGATCTTGCGGTGCCGCCTAACGGGGCACAACTGCCACATCCACAACCCTACGGCTGGCACAGTCAACCTGCAGCTTTCAGAAGAGGCGAATTCAGAACGGGGTGAGTTCGAACTATCGAATTATAATAAATACGAATATCAGAATATTGCATATTGCTTTCGACGTACCCAGGTGAAAATATTTTCCGGAAACCGCATCTTTTTTTACTGACAATTTTCTGAAAACGTATCTCATTCCTTGCGGCTCTCGCACTCGGTCGCGGAAGTCTCGGAAGTTTTCTCTGAATTTGAACTCTATGGACTCCACTGAAATTCTTTGATATTTTCCGCAAAGTTCTGTGAAAAACTGTCAGCTCCATTCGTTTCCTTGGCCTTGGTTACTTGTATTTAGCAAGAGTATTTCAATTGAAAAGTCATTTTCCTTTGACTGGCTTAACATATAAGGTTTTAAAATTTTCGTGGGAAGTCAGTTTACAAAGAGAAAATTAGTGTGAGGGAAAGTGTTTTTTCTGTATAAATCCACTATTGATATGACCCAATTGGTACAAACTAATCACAGTTTTATACAGAGAAAACTCCTCACCCATTACTTATATATATAGCTAAGTTGATATTTAAGCGGAACTTTTATTGTTTTCTTATCTTCTAGTATACGAAAAATAATGTGTCAGAATTGCGCACAATATGTTCTGAAATTGAAGAAATAAGACATGAATTTCGATGACATTTATGGAAAACCTATGGAATTTATTAAAACGACCCAGATATATCTTTTCAGAAAAATTGTTAGAAGAATATTTCCATTATGGTATTTCCCAATTTTCAGGAATTATCAATTTATAAAGTTATAAAGCTATAAAACTACCCAGTTATGAAATATCGAAATTTTGAATTCATGGAATTAGTTACAGCTCGTTCAATAAGCGTTCGGAGCCTGAAAGTGAAGATCCGTGGAGCTGCGTTGTTCAGGTGCCGGAATCGCGTAGTTCGGGTCTTCATCGTCCGCGGAGTGGCGACGTTCATCGGAAGGATTCATCGCTCAGTCACCAGCGGTCGGCGGATACTCGGCAACAGCAGCAGCAACAAAGCGACACGCAGTTGAGTGTTGCAAGGCAGGAGAGCTCGAGGCAAGCTAGCGAAGACATGTCATGGGAATTTACTATCAACGAGGCGCCGATAGCACGCCTAGAGTCGCTCGACGAGTTAGATCAAGACCACGGAAGTTAAGGGAAATTCACCCGAGCTCGAAGCGTCTCCAAGAGACGTGAGATATTTATCGAACACGCGGAAAAAAAGAAGAAAAAAAGCTGATTATAAAGAAAAATATAATGCAGAAGGATGGAGACCTTAAGGTCCCTCTGTTATCTGCCTGCCTGCTTGCTTATCCTGCCTGTTGCTCCCTTCATCGCGAAGGGAACGTCGATTAGACGATTAAGACAAAGAAGCAGGAACGCGCTGTAGTCGCACCAAAAAGTTTGGCTGTGGTTTATTAATGCGGAGTATCAAGTCGTCTAAAGACATCTTGAATTAATTATAAAATGATATTTATTATTCAATGAAAAGTGCGCTTTGATTATCAACGTTTATTGTAATTGTTATGATCATTGTTGTTGATAATTGAAGCGTATTATTTCTTGCCGAGAGAGAGAAGAGCCCGTGCGTTATAAAACTTAGAGAAAAAAAAACAAACAATTTAAATTAATTTTCATGAACGATTCCTCCTTGTCCGGATTCTTCTCGATTTTGTTTTCTGCGAATGTCGACAAACATTGCCGGATTTTTATCCACCGCAAGCTAGCCAGCAGCCATACAATCGCACAACTTTCCATTATCACTAATAGAACGGTGCGAAACTCTCCCAATTGCTTTATAATTATTTTCTAATAGGTCAAATATCGGATGAAATGGACGATAACCGTGAGGCTACATTTACTGGAATGTAATGAGGTTGTCACGGTTCACACAAGTAAAATCAGTGCTGAATACTTTTTGTCGTTTACGCAGCGTTTTTTCCAATAATTGACATCAGTAATAAATAATTCATATTACAATATATATTCGCAGCCAAGAGATATTGCCATAGATCTCCTAAAATATTTTTTGACCTATGGCTATTTTGAGAGATGTACATTTTTTAAATGGAAAACCCATAATTTTTCATCAATTTTAATACGGCGTGGCTGCATTTAATGGCATGCAGTTTTTATACCATGCTCTAAAAATTGATGAACGGACAGTTGGCGGTGTCAATCTTTTTTTACAATAACCGTTTGTTTATGAAAAGAACTTTTCGCAGCTAAATAACGTCGGATGTCACTTAAAATGTATATCGATAAAAAAAATAAAGCACTGATTGAACTAATGCAAAGCACTTCGAACCTCTTTAACAATTTGACTATCGTTTTTATTCGTACAGAGTACATGCCTATGCGATATAATTAATTATCTGATACGTACCATTCGTTGACGTATATGATTGGATTATTATTATACTATGTAGAAAGCGACGATATATATACAAATATAATTATACGTTAACGAGAAAAAAAATTTTATACAAAGTATGATAACTCGTGCGGGAGCATCTTATTTTTGCCACGGTATAATTGAAATATCATTGAAAACTAAATTTTATCTGGCTTCGGGGATTAATACCTCCAGAACTGCTCGACCGATCCTGCTAATCAAACGTGCGTTTCAATCATATATAAAAACTACAGAAGATACCGATTACAAAAATCTTTTTTTTTCAAGACTCGACATTTTCTACAGCTCTATCAGGCATCTTAAAATCCTAGTTTTCGACGCGAAACAACCAGATAAAGCGTCAATAGTAGATTATGATATACGTGCGGTAAAATTTTTTCTGACGATTGTGCGTTTGCAGTATGGGTCGACGACGAGTGTCGCAATCCCACGAGTTAAGAAGACGTTTTACCAACCACGAATTACGATTGAAAAAGTGCAAAAATGGGAGTTCTGCGTATGCGAAGTATGCGTAAGACAACCAGTGTTGTATTGAATGAAGTAAAAAATCGTTTAATGACAGTGATTTGCTAATTTCTTTTAACCGGAAAATATAAGCTCATTTGGAGGTCGATCGGTCGTCTGGTTGTCGAGAAATAAAATGCCAAAGTTTAACGGACGAACAAAATTCGTCATAAAGTATCTCAGTACTAATTATAAAGTTAAGGTCTGAATTACCCCTACTTCTACTTCTACCTCTACCTCTTTCTCTTCCTCTCTCTCTCTCTCTCTCTGTCTCTTTCTCTCTCTCTCTCTCTCTCTCTCTCGTATCCCGTTGATATTTCTTCACGCTTTTTTTACCTATAGGTTTATTCTTGAGACTCGTAGAATTAAATGACGAAGAGTGTAAGGGCGCGCGCAGTTTAGATCTTGTTGCGTCGTCGTTTACTTTGCTCACACAGTATTGTATTAGGAATTTATAGGGAAGGAAGATGTGGATTAACGTTGGCAGAAAGAAGGACAGACAAATAGATAAATGCATAATGAAAGAATGACATCGTAATATCGACATTCGAATATTATGAAAGTAAAAGGAAAAAACGGAACCGCGTAGATAATAAAAAAAAAAAAAATAACGAAAACCCTCAAGAGATTATTGCAATGAAAATAGAAAAAAAATACAAGAATTTGGATTTTTAAAATGCGCTGTCAGCTTATTATTACTGCGGATATACATAGTGTAAAGGAATTTTAATTATGACATATAGTCAAAAGGGCACGTGAATTATGCACCAATAGTCTATATATTTATTAATAATTATTATTAATAACGTTAAACTTGTCATTATTATTACTATTATACATAATTATTGTTGCCATTCGATAATAGTATTATTTATTGATAATAGCGCGAACCCACAGTCTCGTACGAATAATCAATCCGTATCGCGTTCTTCATTTCAAAAATTTTTTTTAGGTAAATTATAATTTCGTCCCTCCTCTGCGCACACATCGATCTTACGGATTGGAGAACCCTTCGGTCTTTCGTCCCTTCGATCGATGAGTGGTAAACAAAAACGGATTGGACTGCCATTATGTATACTAATCAAAGATAGAACATTTAAAAAAATGGAGAATAAACCGAGATGAAGATAACGATACGACTGAAGAGCGACTTTTTTTCGAGACTCAAGTCTCGGGAGACAGCGGAGAAGACGACGTGCGACCGAGCGAGGGATAAAAAAAATTATATTAGGGCGTCTTATTCGCATTCACCCCCTTGGAGATTGATCTGTATATATATAGTGTATCTACATAAAACGAGCCACGGCGATTTTTGACCGAGCGGCGATTGGATTGTACGATTGAACGATTATCACGACGAGCGCACTGATTTGTAACACATACAAAAAAAATGAACCAAAAAACGCCATTAGGTGACCGAGATTGATGCATTTTTTAATACAGCACCTGTCCTATATCTTTGAGAAAAAGACGACTACATTATTCACCTCTAAATAACGATCACTTTCCGAACACTTAGAAAGTTTGGAATTTTGAAAAATATCGGTTTATTCGGTTTTTACGTTTTGCCGTCGCTACTGAAGCTAGTGATGATGTATTTTTCATGAGCGTGATTATGAATCAAAAATTAATCACGGATGCACTACGGTAATGTTTCTTGTGACCGCCCGCCCTTGTTCGAGCATGCGCAAACTGCTGATCAACAGTTTATTTTTGTTTCTTCATATAAAGAGGCAGTGATACTCCCCTCCCATCCAGCAATTTCGAAAGCTGTTTTCTCCCGAACGGTACGGCAGATTAGGGTCCGTATTTTGAGGCGATACACGGGAGTGTCGTAGAATTGGGCTAAGCTTCTGGGTCCTCATCCGATTCAGCCGTTTTTTTGTGCGAATTAAAAGAAAAATAGTGCGAGAGAGGCAGAGCTATGTGCGAGAGAGACAGACCTATAGGCGTTTAATATCGGGCGACGAAATTTCTGACGGTGTATCACTGCCTCTTAAGGTAGTTCTAGCGCTAAGGTATTTAGTAGATAAATGCATGATTTTTTAATATGTTGTTCCAGAAGCCCTATTTATGGCATCTTTTAAGTTTCAACGTAGGCTAACGACCTTTTTTCGAGAAATAGGAAGTTAAAAAATCGCATTTTAATATAGCTGGCATAGGGAATACGTGTCCATGTCAGTATTTTGCGATAATACATTACGAAAATAGTACTTCAATGAACAATTAAACAGTAATTATTTTCACCACATTACAGGCTTTCAGATGCTATGTGAAAAATATAGGGTAGACGGATGTCAGAAAAAGATTTCTTGGATTATTGCAAGCGAAATTATATGAAATCATCTAGTTGCCTCAATATTGCCGACGCAACTGCGAGTTGGCAACACTGCGCTCGGAAGACATGTGACCGCTTCATTCAGTAGATAGGCCGAAGAACTGTGCGTTTTTGTGTATGCACATCATAAACGTGAGAACACTTGTAGCACTTCTCACGCAGAATACTCATCAAACCTCTTATTATTTCGCTCTCCGTATATTGTAACGAAAGTGGATTCTTACACGATGTACACCACAAATCTTTCGCGAGTGTTTCAAATTCTACGATGCGTCACCCGTCATGCGCCGTGGGTTCAGCCGCCCTAACCGCCTTTTTCAAACTCCGGCGTTCTGACTCGGAAAACAAATGACTTTCAAGTAAGATAAACGAATAATAATGTCATAACTTACAAATAACAGATGAATATGGAAAAGAGCATTTGCCTTTCAATCGGTTTGAGGTATCTGTAACTTCGATGAACGATAAAATTAATTTCTTTCCATTTGCTTGTAACGTAGCTGAACCGAGACTGGCATATGAGTAATTAGTACTTCAAGAACTACGTTAAGGAGGGAAAGAGGTTATCAAATTTTGCTCAATAATAATAGAAATACGCATACAAATGATTTTTATCATATATGTAGTATATTTTTTTCTTTGGCATCTCAACATTGCTGCCTATTGCTTATAGGCTGAGACAGAATACTTTTCTTTCTTAAAAAATATTCCACCTGAGGCGGCCGTGGTCAGTGGCTGCCAGGGCTCTGTGTATCTTTTAAATTCTTTGATTTTATTAGTGGGCGTCAATTAGTCTTAAGGTAAACTAATAAACTATCTCTATTAATTTTTCTTTTAATTATCTAGTTAATCGCAGGGTAGGTAGCTGGATGACCAGGATTTATAGAGATGCGAAGCAGACGATACAATTCCAAGGCAAACATATACACTTATTTGTGACTTACGTGAATTTTGTTTAGTAAATGTTCCTTTGAATTTCTTTGACAACTTTTCCTTTGGTCTATTTTGTCGAATTATTTGTAACCAAGTTCTGCTGAATCACAATTTCTTTGTCGAACTGCCGACACTGATTTCGACAGATTTCCCGTTACAATAAACGGACGCGTCGCAAGACTCCTCGAGGGCTGACTTCCGTCTATACTCTTTAACGATTGACGTCGAAGTGACGATGCCGGCTCGTTAACCGGCCAGCCCGCGTGCTCTATGTGTGTCGACGTAGATCTACAGTCGATTTAGTCGTTGTCTCGCTCTCCTAGTAAAAAAAAAGTACGTGCGAGATCCCGCCGGGATCCGTCAAAAGTACGGGTTTTGAGACAAATTGGGACTTTTGACGGACTAATTAACATGCGTATCGGGACGTACTTTTCGCGTACTAGGCTGATTGCTCCGTAGAATAACGACGGACGAGACTATCACTGAACTGTTTTCAATACCCAGGTGGATTGATTCGTAGTTTTTGGAGTCCAGGACGATCTCTCCATAGCTTTTGGTGTCCAGGTTGATTTCCCCATAGCTATTGGTGTCCAGATTGATTTCTCCGGAGCTTTTGGTGTCCAGGCTGAGTTCTCCATAGCTTTTAGTTTTCAAGCTGATTTCTCCACGGTATCGTGGTTGATTTCTCAACAGCCTTTGGTATCGTGGTTGATTTCTCCATTGCTTTTGGTGTCCAAGCTGATTTCTTCATAGCTTTTGGTGTCCAACCTGATTTCATCATAGCTTTTGGTATCCTTAACGTACACAACGAATTTTTGACGGATTTGTCGGTCGAGACAAATTTTTAGCGGCTTTACCGGACGAGGCGAACTTTCGAAGGATTTGGTGTACAGGACGAATTTTTAACGAATGTGCCGGACAAGGCGAATTTTCAACGCATTGGCCGGATGGGATGAACTTATAAGCGACTAGCCGGATGGGATGAACTTTTGAAGGATTACACGCAAGAACTCTTACGAGATTCGACTGACAAGATGAACGTTGCAAGTACTCGGCGTACATGCGACAAATTAACAAAGACGCATTCTGCGTTAATTTGGCGTACGAAGCGATTTTTTTACGAATCTGACGGACGAGACGAACTATTAGCGAAATTCCAACTGTTTAGACTCACGATATGGATTTTTCATGTAGTTGGCGTACGAGCCAAACCGTGAAGCAGAATTCACTGAAAACTTGGGAACAACTAACAGTGAATATACAAAACTATAGAGCGATAGCCCTGCGGTCACTAACAATTGTGAAAAAATTAACCCGGACACCAAAAGCTATGGAGAAATCAGCCTGGACACCAAAAGCTATGGAGGAATTGATCTGGACACCAAAAGCTATGGAGAAATCATCCTGGACACCAAAAGCTATCGCGAAATCAACCTGGACTCCAAAAGCTATGGAGAAATCCGCCTGGACACCAAAAGCTATCGCGAAATAAACCTGGACTCTAAAAGCTATGGAGAAATCCGCCTGGACTCCAAAACCTATGGAGAAATCCGCCTGGACACCAAAAGCTATGGATAAATCTACCTGGACACCAAGAGCTATGAAGAAATCGAACCAGACACCAAAAGCTATAGAGAAATCAACCTGGACAGCAAAAACCAAGGAGAATTTAAACTAGACACCAAAAACCATTGAAAAATCGAACGAGTTACCAAAAACCATAGAGAAATGAACGTGAATACCAAAAATCATAGAGAAATCAACCTCGTTACAAAAAAAAATTAAAAAATTAACCTGGACATCAAAAACTATAGAAAATCAACCTGGCCACCAAAAACTATGGAGAGATCGTTTCGGACTCCGAAAAATACGAATCAATCGACCTGGGTATTGAAAACAGTTGAGCGATAGTCCTGTACATCGTTCTCTACGGAGCAGTCGGCCTAGTTCGCGAAAAGTACTTGATATGCATAATAATTAGTCTGTCAAAAGTCCCGATTTGTTTCAAAACCCGCAGTTTTGAAGGATCCCGGCAGGATCCCGCACGTACATTTTTTTTTACTAGGTATTACTAAAATAATGTTGCATTCCTGTTCAGCGGCCAAAAATAAATGACAGAAACTAAATGCAAAGTCCGAGGGATAGAGCAATAGTACATTATGATACGAGTACGGAAAAGTGGTCGTTCCGCATGGGCTGTGAAGTTGGTTGCACGACGAGGAAGCGAGTGCTACCAACTTCACAGTCCTTGCAGAGCGACCAATTTTCTGTAAGAGTGTCACATACTGTTTTTTTAAATAAATGCAAAAAAAGTGTTTCACAATCCCGCTGTGATCTTGCCGGCGAAGCATTAGCGGAGTCCAGGGGTGAAGCTCCCCCACTACACAAATATACTTTTTTTAAATTGTAAATCCCAATAAAATTGAACAGTTCCGCTCCTTCGCTTATGTTTGACGGCGTAGACTCAGTGTCGTCATTCATTGTGACGATAGCTCGCTCACAATTTCTACTACCATCTCGAGGACGAGTAAGCGATAAACCGTACAGCTGTGCTAAACTTGCTTTGAACTTTCACCCGTCAGATAGCGCATCGGTAGAGCCTCGACGCCTCGATGCTTGTTCGGCAAGAGCGGCGAGTGAAAAAATGTAGCGGGAGCGTGGAAAAATGTAGCGCAAGCGTGAAAAAATGTAACGCAAGCGTGAAAAAATGTAGGACTTTAGACCTTTTGCGCATGCGCTGAATATTCTTTCACACCTTACTACGAAGTGCGTTTTTGCATAAACTTTTGAAGCACGGAATAGGGAACTTTTTGTGCATGTGTAAAAAAAAAAGTTTTTAGCGCTTTTCTCGCGAAATATCGGTCCTCTCGCGAAATAGACGTTATTTCGTCTTCACTATATTCTCATGCGGATTTCTCGTTACTTGTCGAGTCAATTGTAAAACCATGGTCATATTCGTAATCAGCGCAGCACAGTGCGTTTAAAAGATTTGAGAACGTGTGAAAATAATGATTTTTCAGGAAGATATCGCAGATTTACTGAGTTTATTGGAAAAAGAAATAAATAAAGATTCTCGGTACAGGTTTTACACAATTATCAAGAGATGCGGTAGTATCGCGACGCCAAGTATTAAAAAAGAAAATTTTGTTTTGGAAAATGCCCATCGTGGCGACAGCGACTCTAATTAACCGGGGTATCGTGTGCCACCGGATTTTTCAAACTGCTTCTCGACTTTACTCTAGACAAAAGACGCGGATCGAAAAAGTATCACGTTCAATATTTTGAATTTTTTTCTATCTTCCAATTGGGCCTTGTTCTAAGAAAATCGGTTTACGCAATGCGGATATATTAATAATATGATTTTTTAGCCGGCTACTTTTCGGTATGATCTTTTAAAACTTACATATTCTCAGACGGCGAAAATGTTACTCACGGACACGATTTTATATACACGCAAAACGTATACAACAATATGTACGCTAGAGAACGGGCGTGTGACATCTTCCCCTCACCTCCAGCCCAACTCTGGGCAGCCGCGGCAGTCAGCGAGTCTGAGTGAGAAAGCGAGTCATCGGTCGCGTGAGCGTGCGCGTAGTAGACGTTCGGTAGTCCCCTTGCCGATCAACGTACCGCGGGCAACGAGCTGGCAGTCGTACGTGGCTGTTTTATTTTTGTATAAATTAAAAGCATAATGGTTCGTATTCTGTGCGCGTATTATTCAAAGTGCTCGGCCATAATAGAGTCAAAAAATATAAGTGCGTTTTTTCGTGTGAGACGTCACTTGTGATAATTTATTTGTTTCGGTCATATGGGTAGAAGTGCAGTGACCATAATAAAAAAGCAAAAAAGGCAGTGCTGAATGAATGGAGGAGTAGATCACACATTTGACCAGGAGGATCTTTGGTAAAACCTATTAGAAAATTGAGCAAGAACTGTAAGTATTTATTTTATTTAAAATTTTTTTCATTTGGTATTCATTACGAAAATATTTTATTTGCATGATTTTCGAAAATTCGATGCGGAATTATTTTATTTTCATGTGTTTTTTTTAAATTCATTACAGATTTTTTTATTTTTCTGATTTTAACATTTTGAAAATTCCAGAATGTGTAAAGTGCACAATTTGTGTACTTCACACATTCCAGAACAACTCAAATAATATCGGTCCTAGCGCGAAAAGGACGTTCATTTGTGATCACTAACTTTTCATGCGGATTCCAAGTTACCCGATAAGTTTTTCGTAAAACCATAGGCATATTCGTGATTAGCGAAGCACAGAGCATTGAGAAAACTTGGGCGCGTGTAAAAATAATGATTTCTCAGAAAGATATCGGAGAATTGCTGAGTTTATCGGAAAACGAGAAAAATTAAGATCCTCGGGGCCGGTTTCTCACGGTTATTATGAATTCTGCGTGTTCTATCACTAAAATAATGTTATATTCCTGTTCAGCGACCAAAAATACATAATATAAACTATATGCAGACTCCGAGGAATGATGCAAACAGTTTTTCGCGTTTTTCTCGCGAAATATCGGTCCTAGCGGAAAAAGGACGTTGATCTGTGATCACTCACTTCTCAGGCGGATTTCTAGTTTCCTGATGAGTTTTTTGTAAAACCATGTGCATATTCGTAATCAGCGGAGCACAGGGCATTGAAAAAACTTGGGCGCGTGTAAAAATAATGATTTCTCAGAAAGATATCGGAGAATTGCTGAGTTTATCGGAAAACGAGAAAAATGTAGATCCTCGGTGCCGGTTTTTCACGGTTATTATGAATTCTGCGTGTTCTATCACTAAAATAATGTTATATTCCTGTTCAGCGACCAAAAATACATAATATAAACTATATGCAGACTCCGAGGAATGATGCAAACAGTTTTTCGCGTTTTTCTCGCGAAATATCGGTCCTAGCGGAAAAAGGACGTTGATCTGTGATCACTCACTTCTCAGGCGGATTTCTAGTTTCCTGATGAGTTTTTCGTAAAACCATGTGCATATTCGTAATCAGCGGAGCACAGGGCATTGAAAAAACTTGGGCGCGTGTAAAAATAATGACTTCTCAGAAAGATATCGGAGAATTGCTGAGTTTATCGGAAAACGAGAAAAATGAAGATCCTCGGTGCCGGTTTCTCACGGTCATTATGAATTCTGCGTGTTCTATCACTAAAATAATGTTATATTCCTGTTCAGCGGCCAAAAATACATAATATAAACTATATGCAGACTCCGAGGAATGATGCAAACAGTTTTTTGCGTTTTTCTCGCGAAATATCGGTCCTAGCGCAAAAAGGACGTTGATCTGTGATCACTTACTTCTCAGGCGGATTTCTAATTTCCAGATGAGTTTTTTTGTAAAACCATGTGCATATTCGTAATCAGCGGAGCACAGGGCATTGAAAAAACTTGGGCGCGTGTAAAAATAATGATTTCTCAGAAAGATATCGGAGAATTGCTGAGTTTATCGGAAAACGAAAAAAAATTAAGATCCTCGGTGCCGGTTTCTCACGGTTATTATGAATTCTGCGTGTTCTATCACTAAAATAATGTTATATTCCTGTTCAGCGACCAAAAATACATAATATAAACTATTTGCAGACTCCGAGGAATGATGCAAACAGTTTTTCGCGTTTTTCTCGCGAAATATCGGTCCTAGCGGAAAAAGGACGTTGATCTGTGATCACTCACTTCTCAGGCGGATTTCTAGTTTCCTGATGAGTTTTTCGTAAAACCATGTGCATATTCGTAATCAGCGGAGCACAGGGCATTGAAAAAACTTGGGCGCGTGTAAAAATATTGACTTCTCAGAAAGATATCGGAGAATTGCTGAGTTTATCGGAAAACGAGAAAAATTAAGATCCTCGGTGCCGGTTTCTCACGGTTATTATAAATTCTGCGTGTTCTATCACTAAAATAATGTTATATTCCTGTTCAGCGGCCAAAAATACATAATTTAAACTGTATGCAGACTCCGAGGAATGATGCAAACAGTTTTTCGCGTTTTTCTCGCGAAATATCGGTCCTAGCGGAAAAAGGACGTTGATCTGTGATCACTCATTTCTCAGGCGGATTTCTAGTTTCCTGATGAGTTTTTCGTAAAACCATGTGCATATTCGTAATCAGCGGAGCACAGGGCATTGAAAAAACTTGGGCGCGTGTAAAAATGATGATTTCTCAGAAAGATATCGGAGAATTGCTGAGTTTACCGGAAAACGAGAAAAATTAAGATCCTCGGTGCCGGTTTTTCACGGTTATTATGAATTCTGCGTGTTCTATCACTAAAATAATGTTATATTCCTGTTCAGCGACCAAAAATACATAATATAAACTATATGCAGACTCCGAGGAATGATGCAAACAGTTTTTCGCGTTTTTCTCGCGAAATATCGGTCCTAGCGGAAAAAGGACGTTGATCTGTGATCACTCACTTCTCAGGCGGATTTCTAGTTTCCTGATGAGTTTTTCGTAAAACCATGTGCATATTCGTAATCAGCGGAGCACAGGGAATTGAAAAAACTTGGGCGCGTGTAAAAATAATGATTTCTTAGAAAGATATCGGAGAATTGCTGAGTTTATCGGAAAACGAGAAAAATGTAGATCCTCGGTGCCGGTTTTTCACGGTTATTATGAATTCTGCGTGTTCTATCACTAAAATAATGTTATATTCCTGTTCAGCGACCAAAAATACATAATATAAACTATATGCAGACTCCGAGGAATGATGCAAACAGTTTTTCGCGTTTTTCTCGCGAAATATCGGTCCTAGCGCAAAAAGGACGTTGATCTGTGATCACTTACTTCTCAGGCGGATTTCTAGTTTCCTGATGAGTTTTTCGTAAAACCATGTGCATATTCGTAATCAGCGGAGCACAGGGCATTGAAAAAACTTGGGCGCGTGTAAAAATAATGAGTTCTCAGAAAGATATCGGAGAATTGCTGAGTTTATCGGAAAACGAGAAAAATGAAGATCCTCGGTGCCGGTTTTTCACGGTTATTATGAATTCTGCGTGTTCTATCACTAAAATAATGTTATATTCCTGTTCAGCGACCAAAAATACATAATATAAACTATATGCAGACTCCGAGGAATGATGCAAACAGTTTTTCGCGTTTTTCTCGCGAAATATCGGTCCTAGCGCAAAAAGGACGTTGATCTGTGATCACTCACTTCTCAGGCGGATTTCTAGTTTCCTGATGAGTTTTTCGTAAAACCATGTGCATATTCGTAATCAGCGGAGCACAGGGCATTGAAAAAACTTGGGCGCGTGTAAAAATATTGACTTCTCAGAAAGATATCGGAGAATTGCTGAGTTTATCGGAAAACGAGAAAAATTAAGATCCTCGGTGCCGGTTTCTCACGGTTATTATAAATTCTGCGTGTTCTATCACTAAAATAATGTTATATTCCTGTTCAGCGGCCAAAAATACATAATTTAAACTATATGCAGACTCCGAGGAATGATGCAAACAGTTTTTCGCGTTTTTCTCGCGAAATATCGGTCCTAGCGGAAAAAGGACGTTGATCTGTGATCACTCATTTCTCAGGCGGATTTCTAGTTTCCTGATGAGTTTTTCGTAAAACCATGTGCATATTCGTAATCAGCGGAGCACAGGGCATTGAAAAAACTTGGGCGCGTGTAAAAATGATGATTTCTCAGAAAGATATCGGAGAATTGCTGAGTTTACCGGAAAACGAGAAAAATTAAGATCCTCGGTGCCGGTTTTTCACGGTTATTATGAATTCTGCGTGTTCTATCACTAAAATAATGTTATATTCCTGTTCAGCGACCAAAAATACATAATATAAACTATATGCAGACTCCGAGGAATGATGCAAACAGTTTTTCGCGTTTTTCTCGCGAAATATCGGGCCTAGCGGAAAAAGGACGTTGATCTGTGATCACTTACTTCTCAGGCGGATTTCTAATTTCCAGATGAGTTTTTTGTAAAACCATGTGCATATTCGTAATCAGCGGAGCACAGGGCATTGAAAAAACTTGAGCGCGTGTAAAAATAATGATTTATCAGAAAGATATCGGAGAATTGCTGAGTTTATCGGAAAACGAGAAAAATGAAGATCCTCGGTGCCGGTTTTTCACGGTTATTATGAATTCTGCGTGTTCTATCACTAAAATAATCTTATATTCCTGTTCAGCGACCATAAATACATAATATAAACTATATGCAGACTCCGAGGAATGATGCAAACAGTTTTTCGCGTTTTTCTCGCGAAATATCGGTCCTAGCGCAAAAAGGACGTTGATCTGTGATCACTTACTTCTCAGGCGGATTTCTAATTTCCAGATGAGTTTTTTTGTAAAACCATGTGCATATTCGTAATCAGCGGAGCACAGGGCATTGAAAAAACTTGGGCGCGTGTAAAAATAATGATTTCTCAGAAAGATATCGGAGAATTGCTGAGTTTATCGGAAAACGAGAAAAATTAAGATACTCGGGGCCGGTTTCTCACGGTTATTATGAATTCTGCGTGTTCTATCACTAAAATAATGTTATATTCCTGTTCAGGGACCAAAAATACATAATATAAACTATATGCAGACTCCGAGGAATGATGCAAACAGTTTTTCGCGTTTTTCTCGCGAAATATCGGTCCTAGCGCAAAAAGGACGTTGATCTGTGATCACTCACTTCTCAGGCGGATTTCTAGTTTCCTGATGAGTTTTTCGTAAAACCATGTGCATATTCGTAATCAGCGGAGCACAGGGCATTGAAAAAACTTGGGCGCGTGTAAAAATAATGATTTCTCAGAAAGATATCGGAGAATTGCTGAGTTTATCGGAAAACGAGAAAAATGAAGATCCTCGGTGCCGGTTTTTCACGGTTATTATGAATTCTGCGTGTTCTATCACTAAAATAATGTTATATTCCTGTTCAGCGGCCAAAAATACATAATATAAACTAAATGCAGACTCCGAGGAATGATGCAAGCAGTTTTTCGCGTTTTTCTCGCGAAATATCGGTCCTAGCGGAAAAAGGACGTTGATCTGTGATCACTCATTTCTCAGGCGGATTTCTAGTTTCCTGATGAGTTTTTCGTAAAACCATGTGCATATTCGTAATCAGCGGAGCACAGGGCATTGAAAAAACTTGGGCGCGTGTAAAAATAATGAGTTCTCAGAAAGATATCGGAGAATTGCTGAGTTTATCGGAAAACGAGAAAAATTAAGATCCTCGGGGCCGGTTTCTCACGGTTATTATGAATTCTGCGTGTTCTATCACTAAAATAATGTTATATTCCTGTTCAGCGACCAAAAATACATAATATAAACTATATGCAGACTCCGAGGAATGATGCAAACAGTTTTTCGCGTTTTTCTCGCGAAATATCGGTCCTAGCGGAAAAAGGACGTTGATCTGTGATCACTCACTTCTCAGGCGGATTTCTAGTTCCCTGATGAGTTTTTCGTAAAACCATGTGCATATTCGTAATCAGCGGAGCACAGGGCATTGAAAAAACTTGGGCGCGTGTAAAAATATTGACTTCTCAGAAAGATATCGGAGAATTGCTGAGTTTATCGGAAAACGAGAAAAATTAAGATCCTCGGTGCCGGTTTCTCACGGTTATTATAAATTCTGCGTGTTCTATCACTAAAATAATGTTATATTCCTGTTCAGCGGCCAAAAATACATAATATAAACTATATGCAGACTCCGAGGAATGATGCAAACAGTTTTTCGCGTTTTTCTCGCGAAATATCGGTCCTAGCGGAAAAAGGACGTTGATCTGTGATCACTCACTTCTCAGGCGGATTTCTAGTTTCCTGATGAGTTTTTCGTAAAACCATGTGCATATTCGTAATCAGCGGAGCACAGGGCATTGAAAAAACTTGGGCGCGTGTAAAAATAATGTTTTCGCAGAAAGATATCGGAGAATTGCTGAGTTTATCGGAAAACGAGAAAAATTAAGATCCTCGGTGCCGGTTTCTCACGGTTA
This sequence comes from Tromatobia lineatoria, assembly GCA_949699805.1. Lineage (NCBI taxonomy): Eukaryota > Metazoa > Arthropoda > Insecta > Hymenoptera > Ichneumonidae > Tromatobia > Tromatobia lineatoria. The sequence goes on from OX453043.1 coordinate 12,056,660, forward strand.
TTATGAATTCTGCGTGTTCTATCACTAAAATAATGTTATATTCCTGTTCAGCGGCCAAAAATACATAATATAAACTATATGCAGACTCCGAGGAATGATGCAAACAGTTTTTCGCGTTTTTCTCGCGAAATATCGGTCCTAGCGCAAAAAGGACGTTGATCTGTGATCACTCACTTCTCAGGCGGATTTCTAGTTTCCTGATGAGTTTTTTGTAAAACCATGTGCATATTCGTAATCAGCGGAGCACAGGGCATTGAAAAAACTTGGGCGCGTGTAAAAATAATGATTTCTCAGAAAGATATCGGAGAATTGCTGAGTTTATCGGAAAACGAGAAAAATGAAGATCCTCGGTGCCGGTTTTTCACGGTTTTTATGAATTCTGCGTGTTCTATCACTAAAATAATGTTATATTCCTGTTCAGCGGCCAAAAATACATAATATAAACTATATGCAGACTCCGAGGAATGATGCAAACAGTTTTTCGCGTTTTTCTCGCGAAATATCGGTCCTAGCGCAAAAAGGACGTTGATCTGTGATCACTTACTTCTCAGGCGGATTTCTAGTTTCCTGATGAGTTTTTTGTAAAACCATGTGCATATTCGTAATCAGCGGAGCACAGGGGATTGAAAAAACTTGGGCGCGTGTAAAAATAATGATTTCTCAGAAAGATATCGGAGAATTGCTGAGTTTATCGGAAAACGAGAAAAATTAAGATCCTCGGGGCCAGTTTCTCACGGTTATTATGAATTCTGCGTGTTCTATCACTAAAATAATGTTATATTCCTGTTCAGCGACCGAAAATACATAATATAAACTATATGCAGACTCCGAGGAATGATGCAAACAGTTTTTCGCGTTTTTCTCGCGAAATATCGGTCCTAGCGGAAAAAGGACGTTGATCTGTGATCACTCATTTCTCAGGCGGATTTCTAGTTTCCTGATGAGTTTTTCGTAAAACCATGTGCATATTCGTAATCAGCGGAGCACAGGGCATTGAAAAAACTTGGGCGCGTGTAAAAATAATGATTTCTCAGAAAGATATCGGAGAATTGCTGAGTTTATCGGAAAACGAGAAAAATTAAGATCCTCGGGGCCGGTTTCTCACGGTTATTATGAATTCTGCGTGTTCTATCACTAAAATAATGTTATACTCCTGTTCAGCGACCATAAATACATAATATAAACTATATGCAGACTCCGAGGAATGATGCAAACAGTTTTCGCGTTTTTCTCGCGAAATATCGGTCCTAGCGCAAAAAGGACGTTGATCTGTGATCACTTACTTCTCAGGCGGATTTCTAGTTTCCTGATGAGTTTATTGTGAAACCATGTGCATATTCGTAATCAGCGGAGCACAAGGCATTGAAAAAACTTGGGCGCGTGTAAAGATAATGATTTCTCAGAAAGATATCGGAGAATTGCTGAGTTTATCGGAAAACGAGATAAATTAAGATCCTCGGGGCCAGTTTCTCACGGTTATTATGAATTCTGCGTGTTCTATCACTAAAATAATGTTATATTCCTGTTCAGCGACCAAAAATACATAATATAAACTATTTGCAGACTCCGAGGAATGATGCAAACAGTTTTTCGCGTTTTTCTCGCGAAATATCGGTCCTAGCGGAAAAAGGACGTTGATCTGTGATCACTCATTTTTCAGGCGGATTTCTAGTTTCCTGATGAGTTTTTCGTAAAACCATGTGCATATTCGTAATCAGCGGAGCACAGGGCATTGAAAAAACTTGGGCGCGTGTAAAAATAATGAGTTCTCAGAAAGATATCGGAGAATTGCTGAGTTTATCGGAAAACGAGAAAAATTAAGATCCTCGGGGCCGGTTTCTCACGGTTATTATGAATTCTGCGTGTTCTATCACTAAAATAATGTTATATTCCTGTTCAGCGACCAAAAATACATAATATAAACTATATGCAGACTCCGAGGAATGATGCAAACAGTTTTTCGCGTTTTTCTCGCGAAATATCGGTCCTAGCGGAAAAAGGACGTTGATCTGTGATCACTCACTTCTCAGGCGGATTTCTAGTTTCCTGATGAGTTTTTCGTAAAACCATGTGCATATTCGTAATCAGCGGAGCACAGGGCATTGAAAAAACTTGGGCGCGTGTAAAAATATTGACTTCTCAGAAAGATATCGGAGAATTGCTGAGTTTATCGGAAAACGAGAAAAATTAAGATCCTCGGTGCCGGTTTCTCACGGTTATTATAAATTCTGCGTGTTCTATCACTAAAATAATGTTATATTCCTGTTCAGCGGCCAAAAATACATAATATAAACTATATGCAGACTCCGAGGAATGATGCAAACAGTTTTTCGCGTTTTTCTCGCGAAATATCGGTCCTAGCGGAAAAAGGACGTTGATCTGTGATCACTCACTTCTCAGGCGGATTTCTAGTTTCCTGATGAGTTTTTCGTAAAACCATGTGCATATTCGTAATCAGCGGAGCACAGGGCATTGAAAAAACTTGGGCGCGTGTAAAAATAATGTTTTCGCAGAAAGATATCGGAGAATTGCTGAGTTTATCGGAAAACGAGAAAAATTAAGATCCTCGGTGCCGGTTTCTCACGGTTATTATGAATTCTGCGTGTTCTATCACTAAAATAATGTTATATTCCTGTTCAGCGGCCAAAAATACATAATATAAACTATATGCAGACTCCGAGGAATGATGCAAACAGTTTTTCGCGTTTTTCTCGCGAAATATCGGTCCTAGCGCAAAAAGGACGTTGATCTGTGATCACTCACTTCTCAGGCGGATTTCTAGTTTCCTGATGAGTTTTTTGTAAAACCATGTGCATATTCGTAATCAGCGGAGCACAGGGCATTGAAAAAACTTGGGCGCGTGTAAAAATAATGATTTCTCAGAAAGATATCGGAGAATTGCTGAGTTTATCGGAAAACGAGAAAAATGAAGATCCTCGGTGCCGGTTTTTAACGGTTTTTATGAATTCTGCGTGTTCTATCACTAAAATAATGTTATATTCCTGTTCAGCGGCCAAAAATACATAATATAAACTATATGCAGACCCCGAGGAATGATGCAAACAGTTTTTCGCGTTTTTCTCGCGAAATATCGGTCCTAGCGCAAAAAGGACGTTGATCTGTGATCACTTACTTCTCAGGCGGATTTCTAGTTTCCTGATGAGTTTTTTGTAAAACCATGTGCATATTCGTAATCAGCGGAGCACAGGGCATTGAAAAAACTTGGGCGCGTGTAAAAATAATGATTTCTCAGAAAGATATCGGAGAATTGCTGAGTTTATCGGAAAACGAGAAAAATTAAGATCCTCGGGGCCAGTTTCTCACGGTTATTATGAATTCTGCGTGTTCTATCACTAAAATAATGTTATATTCCTGTTCAGCGACCGAAAATACATAATATAAACTATATGCAGACTCCGAGGAATGATGCAAACAGTTTTTCGCGTTTTTCTCGCGAAATATCGGTCCTAGCGGAAAAAGGACGTTGATCTGTGATCACTCATTTCTCAGGCGGATTTCTAGTTTCCTGATGAGTTTTTCGTAAAACCATGTGCATATTCGTAATCAGCGGAGCACAGGGCATTGAAAAAACTTGGGCGCGTGTAAAAATAATGATTTCTCAGAAAGATATCGGAGAATTGCTGAGTTTATCGGAAAACGAGAAAAATTAAGATCCTCGGGGCCGGTTTCTCACGGTTATTATAAATTCTGCGTGTTCTATCACTAAAATAATGTTATATTCCTGTTCAGGGACCAAAAATACATAATATAAACTATATGCAGACTCCGAGGAATGATGCAAACAGTTTTTCGCGTTTTTCTCGCGAAATATCGGTCCTAGCGCAAAAAGGACGTTGATCTGTGATCACTCACTTCTCAGGCGGATTTCTAGTTTCCTGATGAGTTTTTCGTAAAACCATGTGCATATTCGTAATCAGCGGAGCACAGGGCATTGAAAAAACTTGGGCGCGTGTAAAAATAATGATTTCTCAGAAAGATATCGGAGAATTGCTGAGTTTATCGGAAAACGAGAAAAATGAAGATCCTCGGTGCCGGTTTTTCACGGTTATTATGAATTCTGCGTGTTCTATCACTAAAATAATGTTATATTCCTGTTCAGCGGCCAAAAATACATAATATAAACTATATGCAGACTCCGAGGAATGATGCAAGCAGTTTTTCGCGTTTTTCTCGCGAAATATCGGTCCTAGCGCAAAAAGGACGTTGATCTGTGATCACTTACTTCTCAGGCGGATTTCTAGTTTCCTGATGAGTCTTTTGTAAAACCATGTGCATATTCGTAATCAGCGGAGCACAGGGCATTGAAAAAACTTGGGCGCGTGTAAAAATAATGATTTCTCAGAAAGATATCGGAGAATTGCTGAGTTTATCGGAAAACGAGAAAAATTAAGATCCTCGGGGCCAGTTTCTCACGGTTATTATGAATTCTGCGCGTTCTATCACTAAAATAATGTTATATTCCTGTTCAGCGACCAAAAATACATAATATAAACTATATGCAGACTCCGAGGAATGATGCAAACAGTTTTTCGCGTTTTTCTCGCGAAATATCGGTCCTAGCGCAAAAAGGACGTTGATCTGTGATCACTCACTTCTCAGGCGGATTTCTAGTTCCCTGATGAGTTTTTCGTAAAACCATGTGCATATTCGTAATCAGCGGAGCACAGGGCATTGAAAAAACTTGAGCGCGTGTAAAAATAATGATTTATCAGAAAGATATCGGAGAATTGCTGAGTTTATCGGAAAACGAGAAAAATGAAGATCCTCGGTGCCGGTTTTTCACGGTTATTATGAATTCTGCGTGTTCTATCACTAAAATAATGTTATATTCCTGTTCAGCGACCATAAATACATAATATAAACTATATGCAGACTCCGAGGAATGATGCAAACAGTTTTTCGCGTTTTTCTCGCGAAATATCGGTCCTAGCGCAAAAAGGACGTTGATCTGTGATCACTTACTTCTCAGGCGGATTTCTAATTTCCAGATGAGTTTTTTTGTAAAACCATGTGCATATTCGTTATCAGCGGAGCACAGGGCATTGAAAAAACTTGGGCGCGTGTAAAAATAATGATTTCTCAGAAAGATATCGGAGAATTGCTGAGTTTATCGGAAAACGAGATAAATTAAGATCCTCGGGGCCAGTTTCTCACGGTTATTATGAATTCTGCGTGTTCTATCACTAAAATAATGTTATATTCCTGTTCAGCGACCAAAAATACATAATATAAACTATTTGCAGACTCCGAGGAATGATGCAAACAGTTTTTCGCGTTTTTCTCGCGAAATATCGGTCCTAGCGGAAAAAGGACGTTGATCTGTGATCACTCATTTCTCAGGCGGATTTCTAGTTTCCTGATGAGTTTTTCGTAGAACCATGTGCATATTCGTAATCAGCGGAGCACAGGGCATTGAAAAAACTTGGGCGCGTGTAAAAATAATAAGTTCTCAGAAAGATATCGGAGAATTGCTGAGTTTATCGGAAAACGAGAAAAATTAAGATCCTCGGGGCCGGTTTCTTACGGTTATTATGAATTCTGCGTGTTCTATCACTGAAATAATGTTATATTCCTGTTCAGCGACCAAAAATACATAATATAAACTATATGCAGACTCCGAGGAATGATGCAAACAGTTTTTCGCGTTTTTCTCGCGAAATATCGGTCCTAGCGCAAAAAGGACGTTGATCTGTGATCACTTACTTCTCAGGCGGATTTCTAGTTTCCTGATGAGTTTTTTGTAAAACCATGTGCATATTCGTAATCAGCGGAGCACAGGGCATTGAAAAAACTTGAGCGCGTGTAAAAATAATGATTTCTCAGAAAGATATCGGAGAATTGCTGAGTTTATCGGAAAACGAGAAAAATGAAGATCCTCGGTGCCGGTTTTTCACGGTTATTATGAATTCTGCGTGTTCTATCACTAAAATAATGTTATACTCCTGTTCAGCGACCATAAATACATAATATAAACTATATGCAGACTCCGAGGAATGATGCAAACAGTTTTTCGCGTTTTTCTCGCGAAATATCGGTCCTAGCGCAAAAAGGACGTTGATCTGTGATCACTTACTTCTCAGGCGGATTTCTAGTTTCCTGATGAGTTTTTTGTAAAACCATGTGCATATTCGTAATCAGCGGAGCACAAGGCATTGAAAAAACTTGGGCGCGTGTAAAGATAATGATTTCTCAGAAAGATATCGGAGAATTGCTGAGTTTATCGGAAAACGAGATAAATTAAGATCCTCGGGGCCAGTTTCTCACGGTTATTATGAATTCTGCGTGTTCTATCACTAAAATAATGTTATATTCCTGTTCAGCGACCAAAAATACATAATATAAACTATTTGCAGACTCCGAGGAATGATGCAAACAGTTTTTCGCGTTTTTCTCGCGAAATATCGGTCCTAGCGGAAAAAGGACGTTGATCTGTGATCACTCATTTCTCAGGCGGATTTCTAGTTTCCTGATGAGTTTTTCGTAAAACCATGTGCATATTCGTAATCAGCGGAGCACAGGGCATTGAAAAAACTTGGGCGCGTGTAAAAATAATGAGTTCTCAGAAAGATATCGGAGAATTGCTGAGTTTATCGGAAAACGAGAAAAATTAAGATCCTCGGGGCCGGTTTCTCACGGTTATTATGAATTCTGCGTGTTCTATCACTAAAATAATGTTATATTCCTGTTCAGCGACCAAAAATACATAATATAAACTATATGCAGACTCCGAGGAATGATGCAAACAGTTTTTCGCGTTTTTCTCGCGAAATATCGGTCCTAGCGCAAAAAGGACGTTGATCTGTGATCACTCACTTCTCAGGCGGATTTCTAGTTTCCTGATGAGTTTTTCGTAAAACCATGTGCATATTCGTAATCAGCGGAGCACAGGGCATTGAAAAAACTTGGGCGCGTGTAAAAATAATGATTTCTCAGAAAGATATCGGAGAATTGCTGAGTTTATCGGAAAACGAGAAAAATGAAGATCCTCGGTGCCGGTTTTTCACGGTTATTATGAATTCTGCGTGTTCTATCACTAAAATAATGTTATATTCCTGTTCAGCGGCCAAAAATACATAATATAAACTATATGCAGACTCCGAGGAATGATGCAAGCAGTTTTTCGCGTTTTTCTCGCGAAATATCGGTCCTAGCGCAAAAAGGACGTTGATCTGTGATCACTTACTTCTCAGGCGGATTTCTAGTTTCCTGATGAGTCTTTTGTAAAACCATGTGCATATTCGTAATCAGCGGAGCACAGGGCATTGAAAAAACTTGGGCGCGTGTAAAAATAATGATTTCTCAGAAAGATATCGGAGAATTGCTGAGTTTATCGGAAAACGAGAAAAATTAAGATCCTCGGGGCCAGTTTCTCACGGTTATTATGAATTCTGCGCGTTCTATCACTAAAATAATGTTATATTCCTGTTCAGCGACCAAAAATACATAATATAAACTATATGCAGACTCCGAGGAATGATGCAAACAGTTTTTCGCGTTTTTCTCGCGAAATATCGGTCCTAGCGGAAAAAGGACGTTGATCTGTGATCACTCATTTCTCAGGCGGATTTCTAGTTTCCTGATGAGTTTTTCGTGAAACCATGTGCATATTCGTAATCAGCGGAGCACAGGGCATTGAAAAAACTTGAGCGCGTGTAAAAATAATGATTTCTCAGAAAGATATCGGAGAATTGCTGAGTTTATCGGAAAACGAGAAAAATGAAGATCCTCGGTGCCGGTTTTTCACGGTTATTATGAATTCTGCGTGTTCTATCACTAAAATAATGTTATACTCCTGTTCAGCGACCATAAATACATAATATAAACTATATGCAGACTCCGAGGAATGATGCAAACAGTTTTCGCGTTTTTCTCGCGAAATATCGGTCCTAGCGCAAAAAGGACGTTGATCTGTGATCACTTACTTCTCAGGCGGATTTCTAGTTTCCTGATGAGTTTATTGTGAAACCATGTGCATATTCGTAATCAGCGGAGCACAAGGCATTGAAAAAACTTGGGCGCGTGTAAAGATAATGATTTCTCAGAAAGATATCGGAGAATTGCTGAGTTTATCGGAAAACGAGATAAATTAAGATCCTCGGGGCCAGTTTCTCACGGTTATTATGAATTCTGCGTGTTCTATCACTAAAATAATGTTATATTCCTGTTCAGCGACCAAAAATACATAATATAAACTATTTGCAGACTCCGAGGAATGATGCAAACAGTTTTTCGCGTTTTTCTCGCGAAATATCGGTCCTAGCGGAAAAAGGACGTTAATCTGTGATCACTCATTTTTCAGGCGGATTTCTAGTTTCCTGATGAGTTTTTCGTAAAACCATGTGCATATTCGTAATCAGCGGAGCACAGGGCATTGAAAAAACTTGGGCGCGTGTAAAAATAATGAGTTCTCAGAAAGATATCGGAGAATTGCTGAGTTTATCGGAAAACGAGAAAAATTAAGATCCTCGGGGCCGGTTTCTCACGGTTATTATGAATTCTGCGTGTTCTATCACTAAAATAATGTTATATTCCTGTTCAGCGACCAAAAATACATAATATAAACTATATGCAGACTCCGAGGAATGATGCAAACAGTTTTTCGCGTTTTTCTCGCGAAATATCGGTCCTAGCGGAAAAAGGACGTTGATCTGTGATCACTCACTTCTCAGGCGGATTTCTAGTTTCCTGATGAGTTTTTCGTAAAACCATGTGCATATTCGTAATCAGCGGAGCACAGGGCATTGAAAAAACTTGGGCGCGTGTAAAAATATTGACTTCTCAGAAAGATATCGGAGAATTGCTGAGTTTATCGGAAAACGAGAAAAATTAAGATCCTCGGTGCCGGTTTCTCACGGTTATTATAAATTCTGCGTGTTCTATCACTAAAATAATGTTATATTCCTGTTCAGCGGCCAAAAATACATAATATAAACTATATGCAGACTCCGAGGAATGATGCAAACAGTTTTTCGCGTTTTTCTCGCGAAATATCGGTCCTAGCGGAAAAAGGACGTTGATCTGTGATCACTCACTTCTCAGGCGGATTTCTAGTTTCCTGATGAGTTTTTCGTAAAACCATGTGCATATTCGTAATCAGCGGAGCACAGGGCATTGAAAAAACTTGGGCGCGTGTAAAAATAATGTTTTCGCAGAAAGATATCGGAGAATTGCTGAGTTTATCGGAAAACGAGAAAAATTAAGATCCTCGGTGCCGGTTTCTCACGGTTATTATGAATTCTGCGTGTTCTATCACTAAAATAATGTTATATTCCTGTTCAGCGGCCAAAAATACATAATATAAACTATATGCAGACTCCGAGGAATGATGCAAACAGTTTTTCGCGTTTTTCTCGCGAAATATCGGTCCTAGCGCAAAAAGGACGTTGATCTGTGATCACTCACTTCTCCGGCGGATTTCTAGTTTCCTGATGAGTTTTTTGTAAAACCATGTGCATATTCGTAATCAGCGGAGCACAGGGCATTGAAAAAACTTGGGCGCGTGTAAAAATAATGATTTCTCAGAAAGATATCGGAGAATTGCTGAGTTTATCGGAAAACGAGAAAAATGAAGATCCTCGGTGCCGGTTTTTAACGGTTTTTATGAATTCTGCGTGTTCTATCACTAAAATAATGTTATATTCCTGTTCAGCGGCCAAAAATACATAATATAAACTATATGCAGACCCCGAGGAATGATGCAAACAGTTTTTCGCGTTTTTCTCGCGAAATATCGGTCCTAGCGCAAAAAGGACGTTGATCCGTGATCACTTACTTCTCAGGCGGATTTCTAGTTTCCTGATGAGTTTTTTGTAAAACCATGTGCATATTCGTAATCAGCGGAGCACAGGGCATTGAAAAAACTTGGGCGCGTGTAAAAATAATGATTTCTCAGAAAGATATCGGAGAATTGCTGAGTTTATCGGAAAACGAGAAAAATTAAGATCCTCGGGGCCAGTTTCTCACGGTTATTATGAATTCTGCGTGTTCCATCACTAAAATAATGTTATATTCCTGTTCAGCGACCGAAAATACATAATATAAACTATATGCAGACTCCGAGGAATGATGCAAACAGTTTTTCGCGTTTTTCTCGCGAAATATCGGTCCTAGCGGAAAAAGGACGTTGATCTGTGATCACTCATTTCTCAGGCGGATTTCTAGTTTCCTGATGAGTTTTTCGTAAAACCATGTGCATATTCGTAATCAGCGGAGCACAGGGCATTGAAAAAACTTGGGCGCGTGTAAAAATAATGATTTCTCAGAAAGATATCGGAGAATTGCTGAGTTTATCGGAAAACGAGAAAAATTAAGATCCTCGGGGCCGGTTTCTCACGGTTATTATAAATTCTGCGTGTTCTATCACTAAAATAATGTTATATTCCTGTTCAGGGACCAAAAATACATAATATAAACTATATGCAGACTCCGAGGAATGATGCAAACAGTTTTTCGCGTTTTTCTCGCGAAATATCGGTCCTAGCGGAAAAAGGACGTTGATCTGTGATCACTCACTTCTCAGGCGGATTTCTAGTTTCCTGATAAGTTTTTCGTAAAACCATGTGCATATTCGTAATCAGCGGAGCACAGGGCATTGAAAAAACTTGGGCGCGTGTAAAAATAATGATTTCTCAGAAAGATATCGGAGAATTGCTGAGTTTATCGGAAAACAAGAAAAATGAAGATCCTCGGTGCCGGTTTTTCACGGTTGTTATGAATTCTGCGTGTTCTATCACTAAAATAATGTTATATTCCTGATCAGCGACCAAAAATACATAATATAAACTATATGCAGACTCCGAGGAATGATGCAAACAGTTTTTCGCGTTTTTCTCGCGAAATATCGGTCCTAGCGCAAAAAGGACGTTGATCTGTGATCACTCACTTCTCAGGCGGATTTCTAGTTTCCTGATGAGTTTTTCGTAAAACCATGTGCATATTCGTAATCAGCGGAGCACAGGGCATTGAAAAAACGAGGGCGCGTGTAAAAATAATGATTTCTCAGAAAGATATCGGAGAATTGCTGAGTTTATCGGAAAACGAGAAAAATGAAGATCCTCGGTGCCGGTTTTTCACGGTTATTATGAATTCTGCGTGTTCTATCACTAAAATAATGTTATATTCCTGTTCAGCGACCAAAAATACATAATATAAACTATATGCAGACTCCGAGGAATGATGCAAACAGTTTTTCGCGTTTTTCTCGCGAAATATCGGTCCTAGCGCAAAAAGGACGTTGATCTGTGATCACTCACTTCTCAGGCGGATTTCTAGTTTCCTGATGAGTTTTTTTGTAAAACCATGTGCATATTCGTAATCAGCGGAGCACAGGGCATTGAAAAAACTTGGGCGCGTGTAAAAATAATGATTTCTCAGAAAGATATCGGAGAATTGCTGAGTTTATCGGAAAACGAGAAAAATGAAGATCCTCGGTGCCGGTTTTTCACGGTTATTATGAATTCTGCGTGTTCTATCACTAGAATAATGTTATATTCCTGTTCAGCGGCCAAAAATACATAATATAAACTCTATGCAGACTCCGAGGAATGATGCAAACAGTTTTTCGCGTTTTCCTCGCGAAATATCGGTCCTAGCGCAAAAAGGACGTTGATCTGTGATCACTCACTTCTCAGGCGGATTTCTAGTTTCCTGATGAGTTTTTCGTAAAACCATGTGCATATTCGTAATCAGCGGAGCACAGGGCATTGAAAAAACTTGGGCGCGTGTAAAAATAATGATTTCTCAGAAAGATATCGGAGAATTGCTGAGTTTATCGGAAAACGAGAAAAATGAAGATCCTCGGTGCCGGTTTTTCACGGTTATTATGAATTCTGCGTGTTCTATCACTAGAATAATGTTATATTCCTGTTCAGCGGCCAAAAATACATAATATAAACTATATGCAGACTCCGAGGAATGATGCAAACAGTTTTTCGCGTTTGCCTCGCGAAATATCGGTCCTAGCGCAAAAAGGACGTTGATCTGTGATCACTCACTTCTCAGGCGGATTTCTAGTTTCCTGATGAGTTTTTCGTAAAACCATGTGCATATTCGTAATCAGCGGAGCACAGGGCATTGAAAAAACTTGGGCGCGTGTAAAAATAATGATTTCTCAGAAAGATATCGGAGAATTGCTGAGTTTATCGGAAAACGAGAAAAATTAAGATCCTCGGGGCCGGTTTCTTACGGTTATTATGAATTCTGCGTGTTCTATCACTGAAATAATGTTATATTCCTGTTCAGCGACCAAAAATACATAATATAAACTATATGCAGACTCCGAGGAATGATGCAAACAGTTTTTCGCGTTTTTCTCGCGAAATATCGGTCCTAGCGCAAAAAGGACGTTGATCTGTGATCACTTACTTCTCAGGCGGATTTCTAGTTTCCTGATGAGTTTTTCGTAAAACCATGTGCATATTCGTAATCAGCGGAGCACAGGGCATTGAAAAAACTTGGGCGCGTGTAAAAATATTGACTTCTCAGAAAGATATCGGAGAATTGCTGAGTTTATCGGAAAACGAGAAAAATTAAGATCCTCGGTGCCGGTTTCTCACGGTTATTATAAATTCTGCGTGTTCTATCACTAAAATAATGTTATATTCCTGTTCAGCGGCCAAAAATACATAATTTAAACTATATGCAGACTCCGAGGAATGATGCAAACAGTTTTTCGCGTTTTTCTCGCGAAATATCGGTCCTAGCGGAAAAAGGACGTTGATCTGTGATCACTCATTTCTCAGGCGGATTTCTAGTTTCCTGATGAGTTTTTCGTAAAACCATGTGCATATTCGTAATCAGCGGAGCACAGGGCATTGAAAAAACTTGGGCGCGTGTAAAAATGATGATTTCTCAGAAAGATATCGGAGAATTGCTGAGTTTACCGGAAAACGAGAAAAATTAAGATCCTCGGTGCCGGTTTTTCACGGTTATTATGAATTCTGCGTGTTCTATCACTAAAATAATGTTATATTCCTGTTCAGCGACCAAAAATACATAATATAAACTATATGCAGACTCCGAGGAATGATGCAAACAGTTTTTCGCGTTTTTCTCGCGAAATATCGGGCCTAGCGGAAAAAGGACGTTGATCTGTGATCACTTACTTCTCAGGCGGATTTCTAATTTCCAGATGAGTTTTTTGTAAAACCATGTGCATATTCGTAATCAGCGGAGCACAGGGCATTGAAAAAACTTGAGCGCGTGTAAAAATAATGATTTATCAGAAAGATATCGGAGAATTGCTGAGTTTATCGGAAAACGAGAAAAATGAAGATCCTCGGTGCCGGTTTTTCACGGTTATTATGAATTCTGCGTGTTCTATCACTAAAATAATCTTATATTCCTGTTCAGCGACCATAAATACATAATATAAACTATATGCAGACTCCGAGGAATGATGCAAACAGTTTTTCGCGTTTTTCTCGCGAAATATCGGTCCTAGCGCAAAAAGGACGTTGATCTGTGATCACTTACTTCTCAGGCGGATTTCTAATTTCCAGATGAGTTTTTTTGTAAAACCATGTGCATATTCGTAATCAGCGGAGCACAGGGCATTGAAAAAACTTGGGCGCGTGTAAAAATAATGATTTCTCAGAAAGATATCGGAGAATTGCTGAGTTTATCGGAAAACGAGAAAAATTAAGATACTCGGGGCCGGTTTCTCACGGTTATTATGAATTCTGCGTGTTCTATCACTAAAATAATGTTATATTCCTGTTCAGGGACCAAAAATACATAATATAAACTATATGCAGACTCCGAGGAATGATGCAAACAGTTTTTCGCGTTTTTCTCGCGAAATATCGGTCCTAGCGCAAAAAGGACGTTGATCTGTGATCACTCACTTCTCAGGCGGATTTCTAGTTTCCTGATGAGTTTTTCGTAAAACCATGTGCATATTCGTAATCAGCGGAGCACAGGGCATTGAAAAAACTTGGGCGCGTGTAAAAATAATGATTTCTCAGAAAGATATCGGAGAATTGCTGAGTTTATCGGAAAACGAGAAAAATGAAGATCCTCGGTGCCGGTTTTTCACGGTTATTATGAATTCTGCGTGTTCTATCACTAAAATAATGTTATATTCCTGTTCAGCGGCCAAAAATACATAATATAAACTAAATGCAGACTCCGAGGAATGATGCAAGCAGTTTTTCGCGTTTTTCTCGCGAAATATCGGTCCTAGCGGAAAAAGGACGTTGATCTGTGATCACTCATTTCTCAGGCGGATTTCTAGTTTCCTGATGAGTTTTTCGTAAAACCATGTGCATATTCGTAATCAGCGGAGCACAGGGCATTGAAAAAACTTGGGCGCGTGTAAAAATAATGAGTTCTCAGAAAGATATCGGAGAATTGCTGAGTTTATCGGAAAACGAGAAAAATTAAGATCCTCGGGGCCGGTTTCTCACGGTTATTATGAATTCTGCGTGTTCTATCACTAAAATAATGTTATATTCCTGTTCAGCGACCAAAAATACATAATATAAACTATATGCAGACTCCGAGGAATGATGCAAACAGTTTTTCGCGTTTTTCTCGCGAAATATCGGTCCTAGCGGAAAAAGGACGTTGATCTGTGATCACTCACTTCTCAGGCGGATTTCTAGTTTCCTGATAAGTTTTTCGTAAAACCATGTGCATATTCGTAATCAGCGGAGCACAGGGCATTGAAAAAACTTGGGCGCGTGTAAAAATAATGATTTCTCAGAAAGATATCGGAGAATTGCTGAGTTTATCGGAAAACAAGAAAAATGAAGATCCTCGGTGCCGGTTTTTCACGGTTGTTATGAATTCTGCGTGTTCTATCACTAAAATAATGTTATATTCCTGATCAGCGACCAAAAATACATAATATAAACTATATGCAGACTCCGAGGAATGATGCAAACAGTTTTTCGCGTTTTTCTCGCGAAATATCGGTCCTAGCGCAAAAAGGACGTTGATCTGTGATCACTCACTTCTCAGGCGGATTTCTAGTTTCCTGATGAGTTTTTCGTAAAACCATGTGCATATTCGTAATCAGCGGAGCACAGGGCATTGAAAAAACGAGGGCGCGTGTAAAAATAATGATTTCTCAGAAAGATATCGGAGAATTGCTGAGTTTATCGGAAAACGAGAAAAATGAAGATCCTCGGTGCCGGTTTTTCACGGTTATTATGAATTCTGCGTGTTCTATCACTAAAATAATGTTATATTCCTGTTCAGCGACCAAAAATACATAATATAAACTATATGCAGACTCCGAGGAATGATGCAAACAGTTTTTCGCGTTTTTCTCGCGAAATATCGGTCCTAGCGCAAAAAGGACGTTGATCTGTGATCACTCACTTCTCAGGCGGATTTCTAGTTTCCTGATGAGTTTTTTTGTAAAACCATGTGCATATTCGTAATCAGCGGAGCACAGGGCATTGAAAAAACTTGGGCGCGTGTAAAAATAATGATTTCTCAGAAAGATATCGGAGAATTGCTGAGTTTATCGGAAAACGAGAAAAATGAAGATCCTCGGTGCCGGTTTTTCACGGTTATTATGAATTCTGCGTGTTCTATCACTAGAATAATGTTATATTCCTGTTCAGCGGCCAAAAATACATAATATAAACTCTATGCAGACTCCGAGGAATGATGCAAACAGTTTTTCGCGTTTTCCTCGCGAAATATCGGTCCTAGCGCAAAAAGGACGTTGATCTGTGATCACTCACTTCTCAGGCGGATTTCTAGTTTCCTGATGAGTTTTTCGTAAAACCATGTGCATATTCGTAATCAGCGGAGCACAGGGCATTGAAAAAACTTGGGCGCGTGTAAAAATAATGATTTCTCAGAAAGATATCGGAGAATTGCTGAGTTTATCGGAAAACGAGAAAAATGAAGATCCTCGGTGCCGGTTTTTCACGGTTATTATGAATTCTGCGTGTTCTATCACTAGAATAATGTTATATTCCTGTTCAGCGGCCAAAAATACATAATATAAACTATATGCAGACTCCGAGGAATGATGCAAACAGTTTTTCGCGTTTGCCTCGCGAAATATCGGTCCTAGCGCAAAAAGGACGTTGATCTGTGATCACTCACTTCTCAGGCGGATTTCTAGTTTCCTGATGAGTTTTTCGTAAAACCATGTGCATATTCGTAATCAGCGGAGCACAGGGCATTGAAAAAACTTGGGCGCGTGTAAAAATAATGATTTCTCAGAAAGATATCGGAGAATTGCTGAGTTTATCGGAAAACGAGAAAAATTAAGATCCTCGGGGCCGGTTTCTTACGGTTATTATGAATTCTGCGTGTTCTATCACTGAAATAATGTTATATTCCTGTTCAGCGACCAAAAATACATAATATAAACTATATGCAGACTCCGAGGAATGATGCAAACAGTTTTTCGCGTTTTTCTCGCGAAATATCGGTCCTAGCGCAAAAAGGACGTTGATCTGTGATCACTTACTTCTCAGGCGGATTTCTAGTTTCCTGATGAGTTTTTCGTAAAACCATGTGCATATTCGTAATCAGCGGAGCACAGGGCATTGAAAAAACTTGGGCGCGTGTAAAAATATTGACTTCTCAGAAAGATATCGGAGAATTGCTGAGTTTATCGGAAAACGAGAAAAATTAAGATCCTCGGTGCCGGTTTCTCACGGTTATTATAAATTCTGCGTGTTCTATCACTAAAATAATGTTATATTCCTGTTCAGCGGCCAAAAATACATAATTTAAACTATATGCAGACTCCGAGGAATGATGCAAACAGTTTTTCGCGTTTTTCTCGCGAAATATCGGTCCTAGCGGAAAAAGGACGTTGATCTGTGATCACTCATTTCTCAGGCGGATTTCTAGTTTCCTGATGAGTTTTTCGTAAAACCATGTGCATATTCGTAATCAGCGGAGCACAGGGCATTGAAAAAACTTGGGCGCGTGTAAAAATGATGATTTCTCAGAAAGATATCGGAGAATTGCTGAGTTTACCGGAAAACGAGAAAAATTAAGATCCTCGGTGCCGGTTTTTCACGGTTATTATGAATTCTGCGTGTTCTATCACTAAAATAATGTTATATTCCTGTTCAGGGACCAAAAATACATAATATAAACTATATGCAGACTCCGAGGAATGATGCAAACAGTTTTTCGCGTTTTTCTCGCGAAATATCGGTCCTAGCGCAAAAAGGACGTTGATCTGTGATCACTCACTTCTCAGGCGGATTTCTAGTTTCCTGATGAGTTTTTCGTAAAACCATGTGCATATTCGTAATCAGCGGAGCACAGGGCATTGAAAAAACTTGGGCGCGTGTAAAAATAATGATTTCTCAGAAAGATATCGGAGAATTGCTGAGTTTATCGGAAAACGAGAAAAATGAAGATCCTCGGTGCCGGTTTTTCACGGTTATTATGAATTCTGCGTGTTCTATCACTAAAATAATGTTATATTCCTGTTCAGCGGCCAAAAATACATAATATAAACTAAATGCAGACTCCGAGGAATGATGCAAGCAGTTTTTCGCGTTTTTCTCGCGAAATATCGGTCCTAGCGGAAAAAGGACGTTGATCTGTGATCACTCATTTCTCAGGCGGATTTCTAGTTTCCTGATGAGTTTTTCGTAAAACCATGTGCATATTCGTAATCAGCGGAGCACAGGGCATTGAAAAAACTTGGGCGCGTGTAAAAATAATGAGTTCTCAGAAAGATATCGGAGAATTGCTGAGTTTATCGGAAAACGAGAAAAATTAAGATCCTCGGGGCCGGTTTCTCACGGTTATTATGAATTCTGCGTGTTCTATCACTAAAATAATGTTATATTCCTGTTCAGCGACCAAAAATACATAATATAAACTATATGCAGACTCCGAGGAATGATGCAAACAGTTTTTCGCGTTTTTCTCGCGAAATATCGGTCCTAGCGGAAAAAGGACGTTGATCTGTGATCACTCACTTCTCAGGCGGATTTCTAGTTCCCTGATGAGTTTTTCGTAAAACCATGTGCATATTCGTAATCAGCGGAGCACAGGGCATTGAAAAAACTTGGGCGCGTGTAAAAATATTGACTTCTCAGAAAGATATCGGAGAATTGCTGAGTTTATCGGAAAACGAGAAAAATTAAGATCCTCGGTGCCGGTTTCTCACGGTTATTATAAATTCTGCGTGTTCTATCACTAAAATAATGTTATATTCCTGTTCAGCGGCCAAAAATACATAATATAAACTATATGCAGACTCCGAGGAATGATGCAAACAGTTTTTCGCGTTTTTCTCGCGAAATATCGGTCCTAGCGGAAAAAGGACGTTGATCTGTGATCACTCACTTCTCAGGCGGATTTCTAGTTTCCTGATGAGTTTTTCGTAAAACCATGTGCATATTCGTAATCAGCGGAGCACAGGGCATTGAAAAAACTTGGGCGCGTGTAAAAATAATGTTTTCGCAGAAAGATATCGGAGAATTGCTGAGTTTATCGGAAAACGAGAAAAATTAAGATCCTCGGTGCCGGTTTCTCACGGTTATTATGAATTCTGCGTGTTCTATCACTAAAATAATGTTATATTCCTGTTCAGCGGCCAAAAATACATAATATAAACTATATGCAGACTCCGAGGAATGATGCAAACAGTTTTTCGCGTTTTTCTCGCGAAATATCGGTCCTAGCGCAAAAAGGACGTTGATCTGTGATCACTCACTTCTCAGGCGGATTTCTAGTTTCCTGATGAGTTTTTTGTAAAACCATGTGCATATTCGTAATCAGCGGAGCACAGGGCATTGAAAAAACTTGGGCGCGTGTAAAAATAATGATTTCTCAGAAAGATATCGGAGAATTGCTGAGTTTATCGGAAAACGAGAAAAATGAAGATCCTCGGTGCCGGTTTTTCACGGTTTTTATGAATTCTGCGTGTTCTATCACTAAAATAATGTTATATTCCTGTTCAGCGGCCAAAAATACATAATATAAACTATATGCAGACTCCGAGGAATGATGCAAACAGTTTTTCGCGTTTTTCTCGCGAAATATCGGTCCTAGCGGAAAAAGGACGTTGATCTGTGATCACTCACTTCTCAGGCGGATTTCTAGTTTCCTGATAAGTTTTTCGTAAAACCATGTGCATATTCGTAATCAGCGGAGCACAGGGCATTGAAAAAACTTGGGCGCGTGTAAAAATAATGATTTCTCAGAAAGATATCGGAGAATTGCTGAGTTTATCGGAAAACAAGAAAAATGAAGATCCTCGGTGCCGGTTTTTCACGGTTGTTATGAATTCTGCGTGTTCTATCACTAAAATAATGTTATATTCCTGATCAGCGACCAAAAATACATAATATAAACTATATGCAGACTCCGAGGAATGATGCAAACAGTTTTTCGCGTTTTTCTCGCGAAATATCGGTCCTAGCGCAAAAAGGACGTTGATCTGTGATCACTCACTTCTCAGGCGGATTTCTAGTTTCCTGATGAGTTTTTCGTAAAACCATGTGCATATTCGTAATCAGCGGAGCACAGGGCATTGAAAAAACGAGGGCGCGTGTAAAAATAATGATTTCTCAGAAAGATATCGGAGAATTGCTGAGTTTATCGGAAAACGAGAAAAATGAAGATCCTCGGTGCCGGTTTTTCACGGTTATTATGAATTCTGCGTGTTCTATCACTAAAATAATGTTATATTCCTGTTCAGCGACCAAAAATACATAATATAAACTATATGCAGACTCCGAGGAATGATGCAAACAGTTTTTCGCGTTTTTCTCGCGAAATATCGGTCCTAGCGCAAAAAGGACGTTGATCTGTGATCACTCACTTCTCAGGCGGATTTCTAGTTTCCTGATGAGTTTTTTTGTAAAACCATGTGCATATTCGTAATCAGCGGAGCACAGGGCATTGAAAAAACTTGGGCGCGTGTAAAAATAATGATTTCTCAGAAAGATATCGGAGAATTGCTGAGTTTATCGGAAAACGAGAAAAATGAAGATCCTCGGTGCCGGTTTTTCACGGTTATTATGAATTCTGCGTGTTCTATCACTAGAATAATGTTATATTCCTGTTCAGCGGCCAAAAATACATAATATAAACTCTATGCAGACTCCGAGGAATGATGCAAACAGTTTTTCGCGTTTTCCTCGCGAAATATCGGTCCTAGCGCAAAAAGGACGTTGATCTGTGATCACTCACTTCTCAGGCGGATTTCTAGTTTCCTGATGAGTTTTTCGTAAAACCATGTGCATATTCGTAATCAGCGGAGCACAGGGCATTGAAAAAACTTGGGCGCGTGTAAAAATAATGATTTCTCAGAAAGATATCGGAGAATTGCTGAGTTTATCGGAAAACGAGAAAAATGAAGATCCTCGGTGCCGGTTTTTCACGGTTATTATGAATTCTGCGTGTTCTATCACTAGAATAATGTTATATTCCTGTTCAGCGGCCAAAAATACATAATATAAACTATATGCAGACTCCGAGGAATGATGCAAACAGTTTTTCGCGTTTGCCTCGCGAAATATCGGTCCTAGCGCAAAAAGGACGTTGATCTGTGATCACTCACTTCTCAGGCGGATTTCTAGTTTCCTGATGAGTTTTTCGTAAAACCATGTGCATATTCGTAATCAGCGGAGCACAGGGCATTGAAAAAACTTGGGCGCGTGTAAAAATAATGATTTCTCAGAAAGATATCGGAGAATTGCTGAGTTTATCGGAAAACGAGAAAAATTAAGATCCTCGGGGCCGGTTTCTTACGGTTATTATGAATTCTGCGTGTTCTATCACTGAAATAATGTTATATTCCTGTTCAGCGACCAAAAATACATAATATAAACTATATGCAGACTCCGAGGAATGATGCAAACAGTTTTTCGCGTTTTTCTCGCGAAATATCGGTCCTAGCGCAAAAAGGACGTTGATCTGTGATCACTTACTTCTCAGGCGGATTTCTAGTTTCCTGATGAGTTTTTCGTAAAACCATGTGCATATTCGTAATCAGCGGAGCACAGGGCATTGAAAAAACTTGGGCGCGTGTAAAAATATTGACTTCTCAGAAAGATATCGGAGAATTGCTGAGTTTATCGGAAAACGAGAAAAATTAAGATCCTCGGTGCCGGTTTCTCACGGTTATTATAAATTCTGCGTGTTCTATCACTAAAATAATGTTATATTCCTGTTCAGCGGCCAAAAATACATAATTTAAACTATATGCAGACTCCGAGGAATGATGCAAACAGTTTTTCGCGTTTTTCTCGCGAAATATCGGTCCTAGCGGAAAAAGGACGTTGATCTGTGATCACTCATTTCTCAGGCGGATTTCTAGTTTCCTGATGAGTTTTTCGTAAAACCATGTGCATATTCGTAATCAGCGGAGCACAGGGCATTGAAAAAACTTGGGCGCGTGTAAAAATGATGATTTCTCAGAAAGATATCGGAGAATTGCTGAGTTTACCGGAAAACGAGAAAAATTAAGATCCTCGGTGCCGGTTTTTCACGGTTATTATGAATTCTGCGTGTTCTATCACTAAAATAATGTTATATTCCTGTTCAGCGACCAAAAATACATAATATAAACTATATGCAGACTCCGAGGAATGATGCAAACAGTTTTTCGCGTTTTTCTCGCGAAATATCGGGCCTAGCGGAAAAAGGACGTTGATCTGTGATCACTTACTTCTCAGGCGGATTTCTAATTTCCAGATGAGTTTTTTGTAAAACCATGTGCATATTCGTAATCAGCGGAGCACAGGGCATTGAAAAAACTTGAGCGCGTGTAAAAATAATGATTTATCAGAAAGATATCGGAGAATTGCTGAGTTTATCGGAAAACGAGAAAAATGAAGATCCTCGGTGCCGGTTTTTCACGGTTATTATGAATTCTGCGTGTTCTATCACTAAAATAATCTTATATTCCTGTTCAGCGACCATAAATACATAATATAAACTATATGCAGACTCCGAGGAATGATGCAAACAGTTTTTCGCGTTTTTCTCGCGAAATATCGGTCCTAGCGCAAAAAGGACGTTGATCTGTGATCACTTACTTCTCAGGCGGATTTCTAATTTCCAGATGAGTTTTTTTGTAAAACCATGTGCATATTCGTAATCAGCGGAGCACAGGGCATTGAAAAAACTTGGGCGCGTGTAAAAATAATGATTTCTCAGAAAGATATCGGAGAATTGCTGAGTTTATCGGAAAACGAGAAAAATTAAGATACTCGGGGCCGGTTTCTCACGGTTATTATGAATTCTGCGTGTTCTATCACTAAAATAATGTTATATTCCTGTTCAGCGGCCAAAAATACATAATATAAACTATATGCAGACTCCGAGGAATGATGCAAACAGTTTTTCGCGTTTTTCTCGCGAAATATCGGTCCTAGCGCAAAAAGGACGTTGATCTGTGATCACTCACTTCTCAGGCGGATTTCTAGTTTCCTGATGAGTTTTTTGTAAAACCATGTGCATATTCGTAATCAGCGGAGCACAGGGCATTGAAAAAACTTGGGCGCGTGTAAAAATAATGATTTCTCAGAAAGATATCGGAGAATTGCTGAGTTTATCGGAAAACGAGAAAAATGAAGATCCTCGGTGCCGGTTTTTCACGGTTTTTATGAATTCTGCGTGTTCTATCACTAAAATAATGTTATATTCCTGTTCAGCGGCCAAAAATACATAATATAAACTATATGCAGACTCCGAGGAATGATGCAAACAGTTTTTCGCGTTTTTCTCGCGAAATATCGGTCCTAGCGCAAAAAGGACGTTGATCTGTGATCACTTACTTCTCAGGCGGATTTCTAGTTTCCTGATGAGTTTTTTGTAAAACCATGTGCATATTCGTAATCAGCGGAGCACAGGGGATTGAAAAAACTTGGGCGCGTGTAAAAATAATGATTTCTCAGAAAGATATCGGAGAATTGCTGAGTTTATCGGAAAACGAGAAAAATTAAGATCCTCGGGGCCAGTTTCTCACGGTTATTATGAATTCTGCGTGTTCTATCACTAAAATAATGTTATATTCCTGTTCAGCGACCGAAAATACATAATATAAACTATATGCAGACTCCGAGGAATGATGCAAACAGTTTTTCGCGTTTTTCTCGCGAAATATCGGTCCTAGCGGAAAAAGGACGTTGATCTGTGATCACTCATTTCTCAGGCGGATTTCTAGTTTCCTGATGAGTTTTTCGTAAAACCATGTGCATATTCGTAATCAGCGGAGCACAGGGCATTGAAAAAACTTGGGCGCGTGTAAAAATAATGATTTCTCAGAAAGATATCGGAGAATTGCTGAGTTTATCGGAAAACGAGAAAAATTAAGATCCTCGGGGCCGGTTTCTCACGGTTATTATGAATTCTGCGTGTTCTATCACTAAAATAATGTTATACTCCTGTTCAGCGACCATAAATACATAATATAAACTATATGCAGACTCCGAGGAATGATGCAAACAGTTTTCGCGTTTTTCTCGCGAAATATCGGTCCTAGCGCAAAAAGGACGTTGATCTGTGATCACTTACTTCTCAGGCGGATTTCTAGTTTCCTGATGAGTTTATTGTGAAACCATGTGCATATTCGTAATCAGCGGAGCACAAGGCATTGAAAAAACTTGGGCGCGTGTAAAGATAATGATTTCTCAGAAAGATATCGGAGAATTGCTGAGTTTATCGGAAAACGAGATAAATTAAGATCCTCGGGGCCAGTTTCTCACGGTTATTATGAATTCTGCGTGTTCTATCACTAAAATAATGTTATATTCCTGTTCAGCGACCAAAAATACATAATATAAACTATTTGCAGACTCCGAGGAATGATGCAAACAGTTTTTCGCGTTTTTCTCGCGAAATATCGGTCCTAGCGGAAAAAGGACGTTGATCTGTGATCACTCATTTTTCAGGCGGATTTCTAGTTTCCTGATGAGTTTTTCGTAAAACCATGTGCATATTCGTAATCAGCGGAGCACAGGGCATTGAAAAAACTTGGGCGCGTGTAAAAATAATGAGTTCTCAGAAAGATATCGGAGAATTGCTGAGTTTATCGGAAAACGAGAAAAATTAAGATCCTCGGGGCCGGTTTCTCACGGTTATTATGAATTCTGCGTGTTCTATCACTAAAATAATGTTATATTCCTGTTCAGCGACCAAAAATACATAATATAAACTATATGCAGACTCCGAGGAATGATGCAAACAGTTTTTCGCGTTTTTCTCGCGAAATATCGGTCCTAGCGGAAAAAGGACGTTGATCTGTGATCACTCACTTCTCAGGCGGATTTCTAGTTTCCTGATGAGTTTTTCGTAAAACCATGTGCATATTCGTAATCAGCGGAGCACAGGGCATTGAAAAAACTTGGGCGCGTGTAAAAATATTGACTTCTCAGAAAGATATCGGAGAATTGCTGAGTTTATCGGAAAACGAGAAAAATTAAGATCCTCGGTGCCGGTTTCTCACGGTTATTATAAATTCTGCGTGTTCTATCACTAAAATAATGTTATATTCCTGTTCAGCGGCCAAAAATACATAATATAAACTATATGCAGACTCCGAGGAATGATGCAAACAGTTTTTCGCGTTTTTCTCGCGAAATATCGGTCCTAGCGGAAAAAGGACGTTGATCTGTGATCACTCACTTCTCAGGCGGATTTCTAGTTTCCTGATGAGTTTTTCGTAAAACCATGTGCATATTCGTAATCAGCGGAGCACAGGGCATTGAAAAAACTTGGGCGCGTGTAAAAATAATGTTTTCGCAGAAAGATATCGGAGAATTGCTGAGTTTATCGGAAAACGAGAAAAATTAAGATCCTCGGTGCCGGTTTCTCACGGTTATTATGAATTCTGCGTGTTCTATCACTAAAATAATGTTATATTCCTGTTCAGCGGCCAAAAATACATAATATAAACTATATGCAGACTCCGAGGAATGATGCAAACAGTTTTTCGCGTTTTTCTCGCGAAATATCGGTCCTAGCGCAAAAAGGACGTTGATCTGTGATCACTCACTTCTCAGGCGGATTTCTAGTTTCCTGATGAGTTTTTTGTAAAACCATGTGCATATTCGTAATCAGCGGAGCACAGGGCATTGAAAAAACTTGGGCGCGTGTAAAAATAATGATTTCTCAGAAAGATATCGGAGAATTGCTGAGTTTATCGGAAAACGAGAAAAATGAAGATCCTCGGTGCCGGTTTTTAACGGTTTTTATGAATTCTGCGTGTTCTATCACTAAAATAATGTTATATTCCTGTTCAGCGGCCAAAAATACATAATATAAACTATATGCAGACCCCGAGGAATGATGCAAACAGTTTTTCGCGTTTTTCTCGCGAAATATCGGTCCTAGCGCAAAAAGGACGTTGATCTGTGATCACTTACTTCTCAGGCGGATTTCTAGTTTCCTGATGAGTTTTTTGTAAAACCATGTGCATATTCGTAATCAGCGGAGCACAGGGCATTGAAAAAACTTGGGCGCGTGTAAAAATAATGATTTCTCAGAAAGATATCGGAGAATTGCTGAGTTTATCGGAAAACGAGAAAAATTAAGATCCTCGGGGCCAGTTTCTCACGGTTATTATGAATTCTGCGTGTTCTATCACTAAAATAATGTTATATTCCTGTTCAGCGACCGAAAATACATAATATAAACTATATGCAGACTCCGAGGAATGATGCAAACAGTTTTTCGCGTTTTTCTCGCGAAATATCGGTCCTAGCGGAAAAAGGACGTTGATCTGTGATCACTCATTTCTCAGGCGGATTTCTAGTTTCCTGATGAGTTTTTCGTAAAACCATGTGCATATTCGTAATCAGCGGAGCACAGGGCATTGAAAAAACTTGGGCGCGTGTAAAAATAATGATTTCTCAGAAAGATATCGGAGAATTGCTGAGTTTATCGGAAAACGAGAAAAATTAAGATCCTCGGGGCCGGTTTCTCACGGTTATTATAAATTCTGCGTGTTCTATCACTAAAATAATGTTATATTCCTGTTCAGGGACCAAAAATACATAATATAAACTATATGCAGACTCCGAGGAATGATGCAAACAGTTTTTCGCGTTTTTCTCGCGAAATATCGGTCCTAGCGCAAAAAGGACGTTGATCTGTGATCACTCACTTCTCAGGCGGATTTCTAGTTTCCTGATGAGTTTTTCGTAAAACCATGTGCATATTCGTAATCAGCGGAGCACAGGGCATTGAAAAAACTTGGGCGCGTGTAAAAATAATGATTTCTCAGAAAGATATCGGAGAATTGCTGAGTTTATCGGAAAACGAGAAAAATGAAGATCCTCGGTGCCGGTTTTTCACGGTTATTATGAATTCTGCGTGTTCTATCACTAAAATAATGTTATATTCCTGTTCAGCGGCCAAAAATACATAATATAAACTATATGCAGACTCCGAGGAATGATGCAAGCAGTTTTTCGCGTTTTTCTCGCGAAATATCGGTCCTAGCGCAAAAAGGACGTTGATCTGTGATCACTTACTTCTCAGGCGGATTTCTAGTTTCCTGATGAGTCTTTTGTAAAACCATGTGCATATTCGTAATCAGCGGAGCACAGGGCATTGAAAAAACTTGGGCGCGTGTAAAAATAATGATTTCTCAGAAAGATATCGGAGAATTGCTGAGTTTATCGGAAAACGAGAAAAATTAAGATCCTCGGGGCCAGTTTCTCACGGTTATTATGAATTCTGCGCGTTCTATCACTAAAATAATGTTATATTCCTGTTCAGCGACCAAAAATACATAATATAAACTATATGCAGACTCCGAGGAATGATGCAAACAGTTTTTCGCGTTTTTCTCGCGAAATATCGGTCCTAGCGCAAAAAGGACGTTGATCTGTGATCACTCACTTCTCAGGCGGATTTCTAGTTCCCTGATGAGTTTTTCGTAAAACCATGTGCATATTCGTAATCAGCGGAGCACAGGGCATTGAAAAAACTTGAGCGCGTGTAAAAATAATGATTTATCAGAAAGATATCGGAGAATTGCTGAGTTTATCGGAAAACGAGAAAAATTAAGATCCTCGGGGCCGGTTTCTTACGGTTATTATGAATTCTGCGTGTTCTATCACTGAAATAATGTTATATTCCTGTTCAGCGACCAAAAATACATAATATAAACTATATGCAGACTCCGAGGAATGATGCAAACAGTTTTTCGCGTTTTTCTCGCGAAATATCGGTCCTAGCGCAAAAAGGACGTTGATCTGTGATCACTTACTTCTCAGGCGGATTTCTAGTTTCCTGATGAGTTTTTCGTAAAACCATGTGCATATTCGTAATCAGCGGAGCACAGGGCATTGAAAAAACTTGGGCGCGTGTAAAAATATTGACTTCTCAGAAAGATATCGGAGAATTGCTGAGTTTATCGGAAAACGAGAAAAATTAAGATCCTCGGTGCCGGTTTCTCACGGTTATTATAAATTCTGCGTGTTCTATCACTAAAATAATGTTATATTCCTGTTCAGCGGCCAAAAATACATAATTTAAACTATATGCAGACTCCGAGGAATGATGCAAACAGTTTTTCGCGTTTTTCTCGCGAAATATCGGTCCTAGCGGAAAAAGGACGTTGATCTGTGATCACTCATTTCTCAGGCGGATTTCTAGTTTCCTGATGAGTTTTTCGTAAAACCATGTGCATATTCGTAATCAGCGGAGCACAGGGCATTGAAAAAACTTGGGCGCGTGTAAAAATGATGATTTCTCAGAAAGATATCGGAGAATTGCTGAGTTTACCGGAAAACGAGAAAAATTAAGATCCTCGGTGCCGGTTTTTCACGGTTATTATGAATTCTGCGTGTTCTATCACTAAAATAATGTTATATTCCTGTTCAGGGACCAAAAATACATAATATAAACTATATGCAGACTCCGAGGAATGATGCAAACAGTTTTTCGCGTTTTTCTCGCGAAATATCGGTCCTAGCGCAAAAAGGACGTTGATCTGTGATCACTCACTTCTCAGGCGGATTTCTAGTTTCCTGATGAGTTTTTCGTAAAACCATGTGCATATTCGTAATCAGCGGAGCACAGGGCATTGAAAAAACTTGGGCGCGTGTAAAAATAATGATTTCTCAGAAAGATATCGGAGAATTGCTGAGTTTATCGGAAAACGAGAAAAATGAAGATCCTCGGTGCCGGTTTTTCACGGTTATTATGAATTCTGCGTGTTCTATCACTAAAATAATGTTATATTCCTGTTCAGCGGCCAAAAATACATAATATAAACTAAATGCAGACTCCGAGGAATGATGCAAGCAGTTTTTCGCGTTTTTCTCGCGAAATATCGGTCCTAGCGGAAAAAGGACGTTGATCTGTGATCACTCATTTCTCAGGCGGATTTCTAGTTTCCTGATGAGTTTTTCGTAAAACCATGTGCATATTCGTAATCAGCGGAGCACAGGGCATTGAAAAAACTTGGGCGCGTGTAAAAATAATGAGTTCTCAGAAAGATATCGGAGAATTGCTGAGTTTATCGGAAAACGAGAAAAATTAAGATCCTCGGGGCCGGTTTCTCACGGTTATTATGAATTCTGCGTGTTCTATCACTAAAATAATGTTATATTCCTGTTCAGCGACCAAAAATACATAATATAAACTATATGCAGACTCCGAGGAATGATGCAAACAGTTTTTCGCGTTTTTCTCGCGAAATATCGGTCCTAGCGGAAAAAGGACGTTGATCTGTGATCACTCACTTCTCAGGCGGATTTCTAGTTCCCTGATGAGTTTTTCGTAAAACCATGTGCATATTCGTAATCAGCGGAGCACAGGGCATTGAAAAAACTTGGGCGCGTGTAAAAATATTGACTTCTCAGAAAGATATCGGAGAATTGCTGAGTTTATCGGAAAACGAGAAAAATTAAGATCCTCGGTGCCGGTTTCTCACGGTTATTATAAATTCTGCGTGTTCTATCACTAAAATAATGTTATATTCCTGTTCAGCGGCCAAAAATACATAATATAAACTATATGCAGACTCCGAGGAATGATGCAAACAGTTTTTCGCGTTTTTCTCGCGAAATATCGGTCCTAGCGGAAAAAGGACGTTGATCTGTGATCACTCACTTCTCAGGCGGATTTCTAGTTTCCTGATGAGTTTTTCGTAAAACCATGTGCATATTCGTAATCAGCGGAGCACAGGGCATTGAAAAAACTTGGGCGCGTGTAAAAATAATGTTTTCGCAGAAAGATATCGGAGAATTGCTGAGTTTATCGGAAAACGAGAAAAATTAAGATCCTCGGTGCCGGTTTCTCACGGTTATTATGAATTCTGCGTGTTCTATCACTAAAATAATGTTATATTCCTGTTCAGCGGCCAAAAATACATAATATAAACTATATGCAGACTCCGAGGAATGATGCAAACAGTTTTTCGCGTTTTTCTCGCGAAATATCGGTCCTAGCGCAAAAAGGACGTTGATCTGTGATCACTCACTTCTCAGGCGGATTTCTAGTTTCCTGATGAGTTTTTTGTAAAACCATGTGCATATTCGTAATCAGCGGAGCACAGGGCATTGAAAAAACTTGGGCGCGTGTAAAAATAATGATTTCTCAGAAAGATATCGGAGAATTGCTGAGTTTATCGGAAAACGAGAAAAATGAAGATCCTCGGTGCCGGTTTTTCACGGTTTTTATGAATTCTGCGTGTTCTATCACTAAAATAATGTTATATTCCTGTTCAGCGGCCAAAAATACATAATATAAACTATATGCAGACTCCGAGGAATGATGCAAACAGTTTTTCGCGTTTTTCTCGCGAAATATCGGTCCTAGCGCAAAAAGGACGTTGATCTGTGATCACTTACTTCTCAGGCGGATTTCTAGTTTCCTGATGAGTTTTTTGTAAAACCATGTGCATATTCGTAATCAGCGGAGCACAGGGGATTGAAAAAACTTGGGCGCGTGTAAAAATAATGATTTCTCAGAAAGATATCGGAGAATTGCTGAGTTTATCGGAAAACGAGAAAAATTAAGATCCTCGGGGCCAGTTTCTCACGGTTATTATGAATTCTGCGTGTTCTATCACTAAAATAATGTTATATTCCTGTTCAGCGACCGAAAATACATAATATAAACTATATGCAGACTCCGAGGAATGATGCAAACAGTTTTTCGCGTTTTTCTCGCGAAATATCGGTCCTAGCGGAAAAAGGACGTTGATCTGTGATCACTCATTTCTCAGGCGGATTTCTAGTTTCCTGATGAGTTTTTCGTAAAACCATGTGCATATTCGTAATCAGCGGAGCACAGGGCATTGAAAAAACTTGGGCGCGTGTAAAAATAATGATTTCTCAGAAAGATATCGGAGAATTGCTGAGTTTATCGGAAAACGAGAAAAATTAAGATCCTCGGGGCCGGTTTCTCACGGTTATTATGAATTCTGCGTGTTCTATCACTAAAATAATGTTATACTCCTGTTCAGCGACCATAAATACATAATATAAACTATATGCAGACTCCGAGGAATGATGCAAACAGTTTTTCGCGTTTTTCTCGCGAAATATCGGTCCTAGCGCAAAAAGGACGTTGATCTGTGATCACTCACTTCTCAGGCGGATTTCTAGTTTCCTGATGAGTTTTTTGTAAAACCATGTGCATATTCGTAATCAGCGGAGCACAGGGCATTGAAAAAACTTGGGCGCGTGTAAAAATAATGATTTCTCAGAAAGATATCGGAGAATTGCTGAGTTTATCGGAAAACGAGAAAAATGAAGATCCTCGGTGCCGGTTTTTAACGGTTTTTATGAATTCTGCGTGTTCTATCACTAAAATAATGTTATATTCCTGTTCAGCGGCCAAAAATACATAATATAAACTATATGCAGACCCCGAGGAATGATGCAAACAGTTTTTCGCGTTTTTCTCGCGAAATATCGGTCCTAGCGCAAAAAGGACGTTGATCTGTGATCACTTACTTCTCAGGCGGATTTCTAGTTTCCTGATGAGTTTTTTGTAAAACCATGTGCATATTCGTAATCAGCGGAGCACAGGGCATTGAAAAAACTTGGGCGCGTGTAAAAATAATGATTTCTCAGAAAGATATCGGAGAATTGCTGAGTTTATCGGAAAACGAGAAAAATTAAGATCCTCGGGGCCAGTTTCTCACGGTTATTATGAATTCTGCGTGTTCTATCACTAAAATAATGTTATATTCCTGTTCAGCGACCGAAAATACATAATATAAACTATATGCAGACTCCGAGGAATGATGCAAACAGTTTTTCGCGTTTTTCTCGCGAAATATCGGTCCTAGCGGAAAAAGGACGTTGATCTGTGATCACTCATTTCTCAGGCGGATTTCTAGTTTCCTGATGAGTTTTTCGTAAAACCATGTGCATATTCGTAATCAGCGGAGCACAGGGCATTGAAAAAACTTGGGCGCGTGTAAAAATAATGATTTCTCAGAAAGATATCGGAGAATTGCTGAGTTTATCGGAAAACGAGAAAAATTAAGATCCTCGGGGCCGGTTTCTCACGGTTATTATAAATTCTGCGTGTTCTATCACTAAAATAATGTTATATTCCTGTTCAGGGACCAAAAATACATAATATAAACTATATGCAGACTCCGAGGAATGATGCAAACAGTTTTTCGCGTTTTTCTCGCGAAATATCGGTCCTAGCGCAAAAAGGACGTTGATCTGTGATCACTCACTTCTCAGGCGGATTTCTAGTTTCCTGATGAGTTTTTCGTAAAACCATGTGCATATTCGTAATCAGCGGAGCACAGGGCATTGAAAAAACTTGGGCGCGTGTAAAAATAATGATTTCTCAGAAAGATATCGGAGAATTGCTGAGTTTATCGGAAAACGAGAAAAATGAAGATCCTCGGTGCCGGTTTTTCACGGTTATTATGAATTCTGCGTGTTCTATCACTAAAATAATGTTATATTCCTGTTCAGCGGCCAAAAATACATAATATAAACTATATGCAGACTCCGAGGAATGATGCAAGCAGTTTTTCGCGTTTTTCTCGCGAAATATCGGTCCTAGCGCAAAAAGGACGTTGATCTGTGATCACTTACTTCTCAGGCGGATTTCTAGTTTCCTGATGAGTCTTTTGTAAAACCATGTGCATATTCGTAATCAGCGGAGCACAGGGCATTGAAAAAACTTGGGCGCGTGTAAAAATAATGATTTCTCAGAAAGATATCGGAGAATTGCTGAGTTTATCGGAAAACGAGAAAAATTAAGATCCTCGGGGCCAGTTTCTCACGGTTATTATGAATTCTGCGCGTTCTATCACTAAAATAATGTTATATTCCTGTTCAGCGACCAAAAATACATAATATAAACTATATGCAGACTCCGAGGAATGATGCAAACAGTTTTTCGCGTTTTTCTCGCGAAATATCGGTCCTAGCGCAAAAAGGACGTTGATCTGTGATCACTCACTTCTCAGGCGGATTTCTAGTTCCCTGATGAGTTTTTCGTAAAACCATGTGCATATTCGTAATCAGCGGAGCACAGGGCATTGAAAAAACTTGAGCGCGTGTAAAAATAATGATTTATCAGAAAGATATCGGAGAATTGCTGAGTTTATCGGAAAACGAGAAAAATGAAGATCCTCGGTGCCGGTTTTTCACGGTTATTATGAATTCTGCGTGTTCTATCACTAAAATAATGTTATATTCCTGTTCAGCGACCATAAATACATAATATAAACTATATGCAGACTCCGAGGAATGATGCAAACAGTTTTTCGCGTTTTTCTCGCGAAATATCGGTCCTAGCGCAAAAAGGACGTTGATCTGTGATCACTTACTTCTCAGGCGGATTTCTAATTTCCAGATGAGTTTTTTTGTAAAACCATGTGCATATTCGTTATCAGCGGAGCACAGGGCATTGAAAAAACTTGGGCGCGTGTAAAAATAATGATTTCTCAGAAAGATATCGGAGAATTGCTGAGTTTATCGGAAAACGAGATAAATTAAGATCCTCGGGGCCAGTTTCTCACGGTTATTATGAATTCTGCGTGTTCTATCACTAAAATAATGTTATATTCCTGTTCAGCGACCAAAAATACATAATATAAACTATTTGCAGACTCCGAGGAATGATGCAAACAGTTTTTCGCGTTTTTCTCGCGAAATATCGGTCCTAGCGGAAAAAGGACGTTGATCTGTGATCACTCATTTCTCAGGCGGATTTCTAGTTTCCTGATGAGTTTTTCGTAGAACCATGTGCATATTCGTAATCAGCGGAGCACAGGGCATTGAAAAAACTTGGGCGCGTGTAAAAATAATAAGTTCTCAGAAAGATATCGGAGAATTGCTGAGTTTATCGGAAAACGAGAAAAATTAAGATCCTCGGGGCCGGTTTCTTACGGTTATTATGAATTCTGCGTGTTCTATCACTGAAATAATGTTATATTCCTGTTCAGCGACCAAAAATACATAATATAAACTATATGCAGACTCCGAGGAATGATGCAAACAGTTTTTCGCGTTTTTCTCGCGAAATATCGGTCCTAGCGCAAAAAGGACGTTGATCTGTGATCACTTACTTCTCAGGCGGATTTCTAGTTTCCTGATGAGTTTTTTGTAAAACCATGTGCATATTCGTAATCAGCGGAGCACAGGGCATTGAAAAAACTTGAGCGCGTGTAAAAATAATGATTTCTCAGAAAGATATCGGAGAATTGCTGAGTTTATCGGAAAACGAGAAAAATGAAGATCCTCGGTGCCGGTTTTTCACGGTTATTATGAATTCTGCGTGTTCTATCACTAAAATAATGTTATACTCCTGTTCAGCGACCATAAATACATAATATAAACTATATGCAGACTCCGAGGAATGATGCAAACAGTTTTTCGCGTTTTTCTCGCGAAATATCGGTCCTAGCGCAAAAAGGACGTTGATCTGTGATCACTTACTTCTCAGGCGGATTTCTAGTTTCCTGATGAGTTTTTTGTAAAACCATGTGCATATTCGTAATCAGCGGAGCACAAGGCATTGAAAAAACTTGGGCGCGTGTAAAGATAATGATTTCTCAGAAAGATATCGGAGAATTGCTGAGTTTATCGGAAAACGAGATAAATTAAGATCCTCGGGGCCAGTTTCTCACGGTTATTATGAATTCTGCGTGTTCTATCACTAAAATAATGTTATATTCCTGTTCAGCGACCAAAAATACATAATATAAACTATTTGCAGACTCCGAGGAATGATGCAAACAGTTTTTCGCGTTTTTCTCGCGAAATATCGGTCCTAGCGGAAAAAGGACGTTGATCTGTGATCACTCATTTCTCAGGCGGATTTCTAGTTTCCTGATGAGTTTTTCGTAAAACCATGTGCATATTCGTAATCAGCGGAGCACAGGGCATTGAAAAAACTTGGGCGCGTGTAAAAATAATGAGTTCTCAGAAAGATATCGGAGAATTGCTGAGTTTATCGGAAAACGAGAAAAATTAAGATCCTCGGGGCCGGTTTCTCACGGTTATTATGAATTCTGCGTGTTCTATCACTAAAATAATGTTATATTCCTGTTCAGCGACCAAAAATACATAATATAAACTATATGCAGACTCCGAGGAATGATGCAAACAGTTTTTCGCGTTTTTCTCGCGAAATATCGGTCCTAGCGCAAAAAGGACGTTGATCTGTGATCACTCACTTCTCAGGCGGATTTCTAGTTTCCTGATGAGTTTTTCGTAAAACCATGTGCATATTCGTAATCAGCGGAGCACAGGGCATTGAAAAAACTTGGGCGCGTGTAAAAATAATGATTTCTCAGAAAGATATCGGAGAATTGCTGAGTTTATCGGAAAACGAGAAAAATGAAGATCCTCGGTGCCGGTTTTTCACGGTTATTATGAATTCTGCGTGTTCTATCACTAAAATAATGTTATATTCCTGTTCAGCGGCCAAAAATACATAATATAAACTATATGCAGACTCCGAGGAATGATGCAAGCAGTTTTTCGCGTTTTTCTCGCGAAATATCGGTCCTAGCGCAAAAAGGACGTTGATCTGTGATCACTTACTTCTCAGGCGGATTTCTAGTTTCCTGATGAGTCTTTTGTAAAACCATGTGCATATTCGTAATCAGCGGAGCACAGGGCATTGAAAAAACTTGGGCGCGTGTAAAAATAATGATTTCTCAGAAAGATATCGGAGAATTGCTGAGTTTATCGGAAAACGAGAAAAATTAAGATCCTCGGGGCCAGTTTCTCACGGTTATTATGAATTCTGCGCGTTCTATCACTAAAATAATGTTATATTCCTGTTCAGCGACCAAAAATACATAATATAAACTATATGCAGACTCCGAGGAATGATGCAAACAGTTTTTCGCGTTTTTCTCGCGAAATATCGGTCCTAGCGGAAAAAGGACGTTGATCTGTGATCACTCATTTCTCAGGCGGATTTCTAGTTTCCTGATGAGTTTTTCGTGAAACCATGTGCATATTCGTAATCAGCGGAGCACAGGGCATTGAAAAAACTTGAGCGCGTGTAAAAATAATGATTTCTCAGAAAGATATCGGAGAATTGCTGAGTTTATCGGAAAACGAGAAAAATGAAGATCCTCGGTGCCGGTTTTTCACGGTTATTATGAATTCTGCGTGTTCTATCACTAAAATAATGTTATACTCCTGTTCAGCGACCATAAATACATAATATAAACTATATGCAGACTCCGAGGAATGATGCAAACAGTTTTCGCGTTTTTCTCGCGAAATATCGGTCCTAGCGCAAAAAGGACGTTGATCTGTGATCACTTACTTCTCAGGCGGATTTCTAGTTTCCTGATGAGTTTATTGTGAAACCATGTGCATATTCGTAATCAGCGGAGCACAAGGCATTGAAAAAACTTGGGCGCGTGTAAAGATAATGATTTCTCAGAAAGATATCGGAGAATTGCTGAGTTTATCGGAAAACGAGATAAATTAAGATCCTCGGGGCCAGTTTCTCACGGTTATTATGAATTCTGCGTGTTCTATCACTAAAATAATGTTATATTCCTGTTCAGCGACCAAAAATACATAATATAAACTATTTGCAGACTCCGAGGAATGATGCAAACAGTTTTTCGCGTTTTTCTCGCGAAATATCGGTCCTAGCGGAAAAAGGACGTTAATCTGTGATCACTCATTTTTCAGGCGGATTTCTAGTTTCCTGATGAGTTTTTCGTAAAACCATGTGCATATTCGTAATCAGCGGAGCACAGGGCATTGAAAAAACTTGGGCGCGTGTAAAAATAATGAGTTCTCAGAAAGATATCGGAGAATTGCTGAGTTTATCGGAAAACGAGAAAAATTAAGATCCTCGGGGCCGGTTTCTCACGGTTATTATGAATTCTGCGTGTTCTATCACTAAAATAATGTTATATTCCTGTTCAGCGACCAAAAATACATAATATAAACTATATGCAGACTCCGAGGAATGATGCAAACAGTTTTTCGCGTTTTTCTCGCGAAATATCGGTCCTAGCGGAAAAAGGACGTTGATCTGTGATCACTCACTTCTCAGGCGGATTTCTAGTTTCCTGATGAGTTTTTCGTAAAACCATGTGCATATTCGTAATCAGCGGAGCACAGGGCATTGAAAAAACTTGGGCGCGTGTAAAAATATTGACTTCTCAGAAAGATATCGGAGAATTGCTGAGTTTATCGGAAAACGAGAAAAATTAAGATCCTCGGTGCCGGTTTCTCACGGTTATTATAAATTCTGCGTGTTCTATCACTAAAATAATGTTATATTCCTGTTCAGCGGCCAAAAATACATAATATAAACTATATGCAGACTCCGAGGAATGATGCAAACAGTTTTTCGCGTTTTTCTCGCGAAATATCGGTCCTAGCGGAAAAAGGACGTTGATCTGTGATCACTCACTTCTCAGGCGGATTTCTAGTTTCCTGATGAGTTTTTCGTAAAACCATGTGCATATTCGTAATCAGCGGAGCACAGGGCATTGAAAAAACTTGGGCGCG